>CABHPQ010161245.1:18990-39983 GCA_902168405.1 Peromyscus aztecus | reverse complement strand
CAGTGGTCCCAGATGTCTGCCACTTGTTTCTACTTTAGGAAAATACTACAGGCCAGACCTGAACTTCCCCCGCAGCCTGCCCAAGAGGAGCAACGGTATCAAAGACTTTGAAAATGATCCACCCTTATCATCCTGTGGAATTTTCCAGGCCAGACTTGCTGGTATGTGTAGCTCGAATTCTAATAGGTCTTTTAATAAAAACCCATTGCCTGACAGTGGGGTAATTGCTGAAAGATCAGAGAGACAAAGGAACAAGCCACAGACACCTCTTACCTCTAGGACTTCTCAGCCTGAAAAAAACCTCTAGTTCCTGTCTCCTCCCACCTTATATACCTTTCTCTGCCCACCATATTACTTACTTCCTATTGCTGGGCTTGAAGGCATGTGACTTCCCACATACTGGGATTAAAGGTGTGTGTCACCACTGCCTGGCTCTGTTTCTTTCCTAGACTGAGTCAATCTCATGTTGCCCAGGGTGGCTTTGAACTCAAAGAGATCCGTCTGCCTCCCAAGTGCTAGGATTAAAGGCATGTGCCACCATTGCCTGGCCTCTGTGTTTAATCTAGTGGCTTGTTCTGTCCTCTGATCTTCAGGCAAATTTTATTAGGGTATACAATATATCATCACAGGTATGTTTTAGAAGGCTCCCACCAGAAAGTGATAATAAGGATCTTAGCTGTGCACACTGAGCCCCTGCTATGCATCCTTTGACATCAGTACTGATGCCTTCCATACTCTGCCCATACAGGGACACAGAGATTGTCTTAGTGACTGTTTCATTGCTGTGAAGAGATATGGCCAAGGCAACTTATAAAAGGAAGCATGTAGTTGAGGGCTTGCTTACAGTTTCAGAGGGTTAGTCCATGAACATTATGGCAGGGAGCAGGCAGGCAGGCAGGCAGGCATGGAGCTATAGCAGTAACTGAGGGTTTATTTCCTGATCCACAGGCAGGAGGCAGAGGGAGCCTGGACTTGACATGAGCTTTTGAAACCTCAAAGCCCACCTCCAGTGGCACACCTCCTCCAACAAGGCCACACCTCCTAATCCTTCCCAAACAGTTCCACTAACTGGGGACCAAATATTCAAATATATGAGTGGGGATGGGGCATTCTCATTCAAACCTCCACAGATGTGTTAGATGATTTACCCAGGGTCACACAGCTAGTGACCAAAAGTGGAGCAGTCTGATCCAGTAGTGGATGGTTGGTGATGTAAGCAATGAAATACAGGGAGGGGGACACTGAAGGGAGAGGAAAGATCAATAAACACCAGATTCACCAAGAGCATCACTGGTAAAATTAACACTGAGCTGGGGAGTCGGCTCAGTCAGCCAAGTGTTTGCTGTGCAAGCAGAAGCACCTGGATCTGATACTCAGAACCTACGTGAAAAAAAAGCTGGGTGTGGTGGCGTGCACTCATATTCCCTGTTCTAGGGACATGGAGACAGGCTGCTGCTCCCTAGCAAGCCAGCTCGAAGGCAAGGACACCTAGCCTACACAGTGAGTTTCCAGGCCAGTGAGAAATGCTATCTTAAAGGGTGGACAGCATTCCTGAGGATGACTTTTGAGGTTGACCTCTGACCTCCATACACACACACACACACACACACACACACACACACACACACACACACACGGCACACCCCCTCATGGGTTATATTGCGCTGTCCCTCAGAGCTTTGAGTTAATGATTGGGTATTCTCCTTCCACGAGATCTAATTTGGGGAGCTGATGAGATTGTTGAGTTCGTCTGCTTTGCATTTTATAAATTTAGGAAGCTGAGCCTAAGAGGACAAACAGGCACTCCAGTCTCTGGCTGGTTAGTTAAAGGAACCCAGTAGAACCAGCTCTCCTGTTCCTCTCCCTGCGTGAACACACAGTGCTTCCCTGCCAGCTCTCTGGATGGGGATGCCGCGTTCATATTGCGGCTGTTTCAGGCTCCCAGTGAGACAACGGTTGGCTCTGAAGTTGGGATATACCAGCCACACACAGCCCAACAGGGTCCCTTCTCCCTCAGGGCAATGCACACATGTGTCTGCATGTGACATGTATGTGTGTCCCAGAAGTCCTGTCTTCGTGCCTAAATACTTAATGAGATGTTTGAGCAGCTCTCGATGTGTGTGTATCTTGAGTGGGTGACAAGTCACTTCTGGTGTCACAAAGAAAACATGGTTGGATTACAGCCTATCATTCCACAAGCCATGGCTGGCCTTGAAGTGACCAACTAGCTGACCATGAAGGTATAAAGCAATGTCCTTGTTAAGCCTACAGTACAGATCTGACTTGAGCAGGGAATGGTGGGCTCTCAGTTCATGGAGTCACTTCTATCTGGAGCCCATGGCTCCTTCCAGACTCACCCAGGCTGTGATTAGAACTCACGTCCTCAGGGGTGCAGGACTGGGGAAGCCTGGGAAGCCTGGCTGTTATTGGCCACTCTCTGCTTCTGAGGTCACACCCATGCCTTGTAACATGGGCCCCTCCATCTTTCAACACAGCCAAGGAATATGGGTCACATGCCAAGTACATCCCCCTTTGGTTTCCTCTCATTCATGCTCTGTGGCCAGCTGGGAGGAACCTCCAACTACCTACGGGCTCACTGACCCCCGGGCCATCCCCCTCCACCATACAGTGTAATGTAGCCACAAGAGTGATTGCTGGTCACAGTTGCAGTTTCTACCCTGACCTGGTGGGCAATCCTGCAGGTGTGTACAGCAGTGGGTAGACACCCCACACATCCCTGTCTGCCACCAAGGTAAGCCCCCATCGTGGGCTGATGCGTGAAGGGTGTTTCCTACCTTGTTTTCCAGGAGAGGCTCTGCTGGACAGCGGCATCAGAGTCACAGCGGTCTTTGTGTCCCCAGCCCTACGCTGTGTGCAGACAGCCAAGCACATCCTGGAAGGTGGGTGAGAAGTTCAGCAGACCCTCCTTTTGACTTGATCTTGAGGCCACTCTCCGTGGGGAGCAAAGAGGGGTTGGAGGTGAATGAGATGATGGGCAGGGAATGGCCACATCTAAGCCAAGAGGCGGTTAGAAACTGACTTCTAGGAGCTGCTGGAAGAAATGAGCCACTAACATCCTAGATTGCTAAGGTTTTAGGACCCATGGTAGGACCACTGGTGTCACAGGATCAATGTCTGTCATCATACTTTGCCCCTGTGGTTCCTTTCTGCAAAGTGTCTCAGTACTTAGAAAGGAACATTCGCAAGCCTAGAAAACTGGGGCTGCTGTGGACCCTTCTAGATCCAACATGCATGACATCCCAGAGTAGAGTCGATGCTCAGAGGGAGCTGTCCAGCATTACCTGGCTGTCAGGATGCCATTAGCAGATCCTCTCAACCATGCAAGATGGTATAGCCACCTGGGCAGCTGGTGGGCACATGGGTTCTGCCCACACTTAGTAGGTCATGGAAGTGTTTACTGCAGGGGATGGAAGTCCTCTTTCTTCACCGCAGAGCAATGCTCCTGTCCAAGGTGAGCAGTCAGGAGGCAGGGGCCCTGCCCCCAGTCTGAACCCCTCTCGATTACACTTTCATCCCATTCACAGCCTTACTTGACAGGCCTTTGGGTCAGAATGTAAGATGCTTGGGGAGGGTAAGCTGTGAGCAATCAGAATGTTCTAAACGTTTCTCTCCGACCCCTTACCTCCTGCCCCATCGGTCACTTGACCCACTGTCACTATCGTCACATCATTCTATCAAGAGTGAGGCTGTGGCATGGGTTGAGTGACCTGTATTTGAAGTTAGAGTGACACCCTAGGGTGGGCCTGCTGCCTATGGTGTCCCCTAACAAGGCAGCGTGGTCCATCCTGTGGGCAACATGGTGTCAGTCCTTGGATTTCTACAACTGCCTGGTGGTTTAGGTCTCAGAGATGGCAGAGTTGAACTTAAATCCCAGGATGACCTTTGCCAGGAAAGAGTCACATTTGTGAAGGGTTTCCTTGGACTCGTGGATCGGTCGGTTTCCTAGTTTGCTGTTTCATTACTGTGATAAAACACTAACCAAAACCAACTGGGGGAGGAAGAGGCATATTTGACTTACACTTCCGTGTCAGCGTCCGTCAGAGAGGTTGTGGTAGGAGCTCAGAGCAGGAACCTGGAGGCAGGAGCTGAAGCTGTAGAGGAGCGCTGCTGATTCCTGGCTTGCCCCGCCCCCATGGCTTGCTCAGCCTGCTTTCTTAGAGCAACCAGGATCGCCTGTCCAAGCATGACACCACCCAAAGTGCTTTTGGCCCTCCCACGTCAACAATTAATCAAGGAAATGGGCATAGTGGTACACGCCTTTAACCTCAGCTCTTGGGATGCAGATTTCCGTGAGTCCAAGGACTCTACATAGTGAGTTGCAGGACAGCTAGAGACTGGCCTACAGACCAATCTTATGGAGGCATTTTCTCAGCTGAGGTTCCTCTTCCCAGAGGTCTGCCTTGTGTCGAGTTGACAAAACCACTGACCATGATGGTGGACCTAGCTATGAAGAAACGTCTTTAGGTAACGTTCATGCTTGTTTTGCATTGACCTCAGAACTCAAACTGGAGAAGAAGCTCAAGATAAGGGTTGAGCCTGGAGTGTTCGAATGGATGAAGTGGGAAGCCAGCAAGGCCACCCCAACCTTCCTGAGCTTGGAGGAGCTGAAAGAGGCACACTTCAATGTTGACCCTGATTACAGGTAGGCACTTTGCAATTCTCTGCTATGGAGGCTTCTCTAGTTCATGCTAAAGTATACCTACTGAGGTGGGGCCCTGCAGTGGAGAGTGAGGTATATTGAGCTGTGGGTATAGGATGAGCAGGAGGGAGGCTATGGGAAATGGCGTGAGGGTTGTGGTCTTCCTCAGCCAAACCAACACGACTCCTGGTGAACACACATCACCTGGGGGCAATGGAGGCTGCAGAACCTGACCACCTATGGGAGGTGGGGTGCTCCTCCTAAAACTGGCCCTGCAAGGATGGACATAGATGGACCTCATCCAGAAGAGGGTCCTTGTGAAGGGGAGTTTCTTTGTCCTTCCCCGGGGTTACTGACCGAGATGTACAGAATTCCTGTTGCTCAGTCAGCATCCATGCTGAGGGTGGGTACCACAGCCCTCTGCTGATGTAGAGAACATCCAGAAGCCCCTGCTGGCTACGAACCCGTGAGCCCTGCCTGACAGGCATCTGGAGGATCATGGTCCCTCTCGGCTGCTCCAGCACACACCACCCTCTTGGTCACCAGAAGGCTCTAAGACAGCAGCCATCTCTCTCTCCATCCTCCTTTCAGGCCTGCGTTCCCCCGATGCTCCCTCATGCCGGCCGAGAGCTATGACCAGTACGTGGAAAGGTGCGCCGTGAGCATGGGGCAGATCATCAACGCATGCCCACAGGACAGTGAGTGTCCCACAGATCGGAGGAGGACCAGCCTCGGGCTTCTCTGGGATGGGATTGGCTGACTCTGGGCTGTTAATGTCCCCACCTCCCTACCCCCATGCTCTGGCCAATAGTATCTCATCTCCGCCATGACAGGGAGTGAATGCATACACACATACCCCATGTAGCCCAGGTCTGCAGGCTCCGGTGCTGTGCACTGATGGGACTTGAGATGATGATGGAAGGTTAGAGTTAATTGGAAGGAAACAAGAGAATCCCAGAAGGATTGAAAGATGGCGCAGCCAATGCCTAGGGAAAGTGAGGCAGAGTCACAGCCCTCCTGCCCTAACCACCAGCCACGCTTCCAGCTCTCCCGGCTTCACCTTGTCCAGCACAAAGCTCATATAGAGGTGCTGGGTCCCACACCACTCTCCAGCTGTCTGGTGCCCATCACGTCACCTGAGGAGGCTCCCTGAGCCTGTGGACACTGCAAACCCTTATCTAAAGCAGGTACTATCTCAGGCTCAGAGTGATAAGCCAGCTAAAGTGATTGGATAGGGGCTGGGTGGCAGCCATCACGTACCCCACCTGTGGTTGACAGGACCTAGGCAGCCAGCCACAAGAGGATAGTGGCTCAGGTCACCCTTATGCCATCCTTGAAGCTGGCACACAGATGCTACACCCTCTCCCCAGGTGGGGAGGTGGTACACTCCAAATCATGGATGAGCGACTGAGTTTTCCCACCCACACTACTTCCCACCCCACCACCTCACAGGGGCATGGTAGCTGGACCTGCAAGACTTGGAGGAGCCCTCTATCTTACACAGTGCTCTCTGTGCCTGCTCTGACCTCGAGGTGTTTTGTCTACAGTAGGCATCACCCTCATCGTGAGCCACAGCTCAGCACTCGACTCCTGCACTAGGCCACTCCTCGGGCTCCCACCCAGGGAATGTGGAGATTTCGCCCAGCTGGTAAGAAAGGTATGTGTCCCTCTTATGCTTCTTTTATCTCAAAGTAAAGCAGGCACAGGGTCATGGCACTCTTTATAGAATGAAAACAAGTGTCCAAACCAGAGCTGGCAGAACCATACGAGTGTGCCCACCTGCTCCCATACCTGCAGGAGCTGTGGGACAGGCCCGCCATTCTATCACCACCCGGCAGTCTCAGTTCTTTGCAGTCAATGACGTCAAGAAGTTTCCAGATTTGTTCAGTCAGCCCACAGCTCATGTCCCTGCAGCTCTAATAGAACTAAGGTCCTGTATAGAATCAGGAGTCACTGTTTGAGTAAGGTTCTCCCCTTTGGGTACCTCTGGGAGGGGTACTGCCAGATAGAAGGGACCTCCACCCACTCACCTTCTGAGTCACCTCTCAAGGGACAAATGTGAACTCACTGTAGTTAACTGTCAGCATGACCAGGTGCTGGGCCAGCATGGTGCAAACCTCTAATGGCAGGCTGGTGGCAAGCATGCAGAGGTGACCTATTGAATACACCTCAGCAGAACAGAGAGGGTGGTGGCCAGGTGATGAATTGTTCATCCATCTGAGATCAGCTCTTTCTCCCCTGGTGACCTGCTCAGGGCTAGACTCCCACAATCATATTCTCTCTCTCTTTCTCTAACTAACCTGGGATCCCATGCCCTGACTGGACTGGTATAGACTTATAGATGAGGCAGGATGACCACATGAGCTAATGAGTTTGAGCCCCGTTTGAGAAGCACAGGGACTGAACTCCAGTTCAATAGGAGGAAAGGAGGGAAGAGAGAAGGAAGAAGGTGTAGGGAAGAGGAGGATGAGGACAAGAAAAAAAATGATACCTATAAACCTCTAAACTCCAGAATGTTCTTATGCTGACCATTTAGAGTCTACTTCCACCCCACCCCAAATTCAACAACCTGCAGATCAGAAATTTATCCAAGGTCTCTGCTGAATGATGAGCCTTCTAATGGGGATCAGCATGCAGGACCCTGAATATCCAAGGCCTTTCTTTGTCCAGCCCGTTATACCATGATGGTCCCTATCTGCAGCTAGGATGACTGGTCCCTGAGTCCACAGTAGCCTCTGCTCAAATTCCTCCATGCAGCTTGGGATTTTTGCAAATCTTGTCTGACCAAAGAATTCATAGACATAAAAAAGAGGGTGAGGCAGGGTAAGCAAGGTGTGCAGACAGAAAAGCCTTTGACACAAGGACCCTCCTGGCAGGTCCACTTACAGATGAAGGCATGGGGGCCCAAGGGTTGACTTCGTATTTTCTTCTGTGGTCTAAAACCTCAGTCCTGAGCCTGCAGCTGAGGCAGGAATGAGGTACTTTGTAGCTAGTTGGCAGGGTCCCCGCCCCCATAGGCATGTGGACCTGGTAATTCTGTGAGAAAGAAGGACTGACCCATGGCTCCCAGAATGCTTAGCAGCCCCACTCCAAGTTATGACGAATCTCACCCAAGGTCCCATTGTTGGGAGGGCTGTTCATCCCCAGGTGGAAGGAACATGATGGAGGCTGACATTGGTTCCATGGTGCCCTGGCAGCCTGGGACCATCTGGTCCACTTCCATGACGTAGAAGCATAGTCAGTGGGCTTGAAAAGTACCCCAATGTTGATTGACATGTAACAGAACATTCTAAACATTCTAAACTCTTTTCCAGATCCCATGTCTGGGAATGTGCTTCTGTGAAGAAAATAAAGAGGAAGGGAAGTGGGAGCTGGTGAACCCCCCAGTGAAGACGCTGACACACGGGGCCAACTCGGCTTTTAACTGGAAGAACTGGATCTCGAGCAACTGAGCCAGCCCAAGCTTGTCGGCAAGGCCTGAGGGGCTGTGATTAGGATTACAAAGGCATCCTATCCCCTCGTCTGCCGTGACTTGGAGAAGCACTAAATACACTTGATATTCAGGGGTACTGCCATGGCTCATGCCTTCGTCACAGTCATCTGCGGCTCTGCTACCCTGCCAGCCTGACTGGAAGCCACAGCAGAGGTCTGGATTAGGACACCACATTGCAACATGTGTGCTGGGTTGGAGAGAACAGAGGAACTGCCTCACTTCCAGGAACTAAAGGCTCCCCACCCCGACGCCCGAAGATGCTACCTTTCTATTTCGTATGCTCTTAGGAGCCCTCCTTCCTTCTATAGCTAGCACTCTTTAGCCAGGGCCACACCAGCTGAAAGAGGAACAGCAGTCAGTCAAAGAAACGGCCCACCGGATCAAAACCAGGGCAGCTGCTGGCACCAGCCTGTGTGTATTGGTTCTGTGCTGCTGCTGGGACACATTTGCCAGAAACACAGTGATGATCAAGGCAGTGTAAAATTCCTAATGCACATAGACCAGGGTGTGGTTCTGGAGGTTCGTGTGGGTTGCGTTCCCCTACAGATTCTAGAGGGCCCTTCCCCAGCCACTTCCAGAATCTAGAGGCATTTATACTTCCTGCCATCATATTTATAATGTTCTATTGCAAATCAGTTTGGGGAAGTTCTCAGGCGTGGTCACAGAGCCCCTTCCCTGAGCCTGCTGCCTCCTCCTCACAAAGACCCTGCGGCAAACTGTGCTCAGTAACCTAGAATCTTCTTGACAACTGTGCCTGCAAAGTCCCTTAGCCACAGAGGTCACATGTTCATGGTCCCAGAATTAGGATGTGGATGTCTTTGAAGGCCAGTCTCCAGCTCGCCACAGCCTCTGTCCTTCTGAGCACATCGTGGCTATTGTACAAGGGTCTAGACATAAAGATCTGAGCCCTATACACACACTTTGTGCAGGTCGTTTTTGGCTTCTCCTTTCTTCTCAACAATCAGGGGGGCCTGGGGCTTTCTGAGTGGAAGGAGTGAGTCCCTTGTCTTTACCTGTGCGGAGGAGGGGGCCTCTATTCCAGAGTGACTCTGGCTTGGGAAATCTTGGTCTAGCAGTAAATAAGATTCTCTGTCTAGTGTCCTTCCACCTCAAGCTATAGAGACCACCCCATCCCCAAAGCCCATGCACAAGTATCTTACACTGCAGTCATCCCCACACCATGATGATTCTTTTGAATGGGTCTTTCTTCTTCGCCAGTTCCCTGTTGCAAGACTCGCTGCTTTTCAGTCTTGCACTCTGGGTTGCGGCTGAAGGCAGGATAGAACTGGAAGTGGAGGCAGGGAGGGAGAAAGGGAGAGAATAGGGAGGGAGACTTCTGGTACACTTTTCCCTCCTCCCCAGGGGCTGGCCATTGATGTGTCTGAGGTCATCTGACCCCTGCTGGAGACATCTGGGAAGGACACCTTCCCCAGACCCTCCCCTGGCCCACCTTCCAATCCCACATTCTTTGACTTTTTCATTTCAGAGCCAACTTGAGTTTTTTAAATAGGATTCCTATTGACATGTCATAGGCAGAGCTGTGTTCTTTCCTCCAGAGTTCAACCAGTAGACGGTTCTGCAGGGTTCAGAGGTGCAAACAAAGAAAATGGCCCTGTCAGTGGACAGCTCAAAAGCTCAAGGCACTCCCCTCCCCTACCCCCACCCCCAGTTCCTGGGAGAGGCTGGGGAGCAACTTGGGGGCTGGGCCACCCGAAGAGCTGCTGAGCCTCACTGCTGCAGACTGAATCAGTTCATCAGTCACACAGAAGTCCTGATCCTAGTACTTCAGTGTGAGACTGTATTTGGAGACAGGATCTTTAAAAAAGAAAAGAAAAAAGTGTGTGTGTGTGTGTGTGTGTGTGTGTGTGTGTGTGTGTGTGTGTGTGAAAGAGAGAGAGAGAAAGAGAGAGAGAGAAAGAGAGAGAGAGAGAGAGAGAGAGAGAGAATTATGTGTAAGCACTCGTGTATGCTCAGGCTACAGGGAATATGTGGATGTCAGAGACAACTTTGTGGAACTGGTTCTCTTTTACTTACTCACTTTATGTAGTGTCTTAGATACGTTTCTAGTGCTGTGACCAAGGCACTTCAGAAAGCATTTAATTGAGCTTATGGTTTCGGGGAGTGAGAGTCCAAGGTGGCAGAGCAAAGGCATGGCACCAAGGACAGCCGAGAGCTCACATCTTGATCCCTGGGCATGATGCAGAGAGTGTGCACACTGGGAATGGCATGAGTCTTTTGAAAGCCGCCCCTGCCCCCCCCCCGCCCCCCGCCGCAGTGACACACCTCCTCCAACCTCCTAGTCCTTCCCAAATAGTTCCTACCAACTGCAGAGTATTCAAACATACGAGCCCATGGGGCCCCGCTCTCACTCAAACCAGTCCACTTAGGTTCTGGGGATTGAAGTCAGGTGGCCAGCCTTGAGCAACAAGCGTCCTTACCTCCTGAGCCATTTGCTGACCTGGAGACAGAATCCTGAAAGAGGCACCTGAGGTAAATGAGGTCGTCAGGATGGACCCGATCCTTATAAGAAAAAGGAAGTCAAGATGCAAACAGACACATTGCGGCAGTTGAATAAGCATGGCCCCCACAGGCTCATAGATTTGAATGCTTGGTCGTCAGGGAGTGCCACTACTTGAGAAGGATTAGGAGGAGTGGCCTTACTGGAGGAAGTGTGACGCTGAGGGTGGGCTTCAGCATTTCAAAAGCCCAAGCCAGGCCCAGTGGCTTTCTCTATTCCCGCTGCCTTCAGATCCAGATGTAGAACTCAGCTTCTGTGTCTGCCTGTGTATTGCCTTGCTCCCCTCCAAGAGGATGATGGACTAAACCTCTGAAACTCCAAGCAAGCCCTAACTAAATGCTCTCTTTTGATAAGAGTTGCCATATTGTGGTGTCTCTTCACAGCAATAGAACGCTGATGAAAATACACATTCAGATGAGTAAACCTGTGAAGACACAGCAGGATATACCTTCTGCAAGCCAAGGAGAGAGGCCTCAGGAGGAAGCAGACTGTGACATCCTGATAATGAACTTCCTTTTAATTAATCCATCTAGTCTATGTACATTATATGACAGTCACAAATAACTACTACACTGCATGAAGATCATTGTTAAGAGCACCAAAACTGCCCCACCCAGGAGCTGGACATTAGGTAGGTCATGCAGCTCCATATGAAGTATATAATAAACAGTACTATCAGCTGGGCCTGTCTACACATCATGCACGTGCATTAAGCATTGTAAGTAACGTAGAAATGATCAGCCTTGAGGATACATGCCAATTATGTACAAAGATGGCTCCATTCTATATAAATATCTTGTGCATCCCAGGATCTTGGTATCTACAAGGATCCCGGAGCCTATCTATAACAAACACCAGGGAGTGACTACAGACAGCGCAGACCAGGCCCTGGAGTCGGGGAAAGCTGTCCAGCTAATGACTAGAGCAAAGGTTATTCTGAGAACGGAAAGTGGTCATATCTGACCACATGGTCTTCTACTGTCCCTAAGAATAGACATGTCAACATCAGAAAACTCTGAGTCCAGCTCAGAGGCCCAGAGCCTGGCCCTCACCTACACTTGTTGATTGGTTATACTCCACTTCCTTGTCTCGGAAATGGGCGGACAGTAGAGGCTTCTCAGTGGGTTGTTGCAGAGTGGCAATCAGCCAACTGAGGGATGGAACTGTCTTCGCTAGCTGTGGTAACAGCTCTGGTGATGCTCATGTGGCAGCTGGATTACCCAGAACTTTCTAGAGTACCTCTCCGACCTGTGAGCAGGTGTGTTAAGTCTAGTGTAACTAAATGCCAGCATGCAGTATCAATTCTGCGGAGGGAGAAGGCTGTACCACCTGGGATTTGAGAAAATTGACTAAAATAGATTTTTCTACACCTTGGTATGCAAGAAAATCATAAACCAAAAAAAAAAGTAAAACAGCAATTTTGTTGAAGTCAGAAATTCAGGGTAAGGAAAGGAAAAGAAATTCAGAAATGGCTCCTGAAAAGAGGCAGACACCAAAATGGCTTTTTACAGACCCTGGTTTCCTGGTGTCGTTTTCCTCCTCTTGTTTCATGCTTTTAACCCCTCACGGCCTGAGAGCAGCAGGCTGTACCTCAGTCAGACTGCTGGAATGGCTGGGGAGCAGGCACAGCCTGAGCCAAACATATGTCATGGTGAAAAGCTGGATGCCCAGGAGAAAGAAATAGGGCTAATATCCGTAGAAAGGGGTCCCAAGGGGGGGATGGGGTGATGAGCCATGTGTCACGAGAGCGGAAGGGGTGCTACTGGGAGTGGAAGAGGGCAAAGGGGGTGGTGAGGGGGGAGCAGAAGGGGAGAAGAAGGAGGGTGAGGGGGGAATGAACACAGGTTATGCTTGAAAATGCTGCAATGGAGCCCACTTTGCATGCTAATTAAAAATGTGAGTTGGAGAGATGTCTCAATCAGGAAAGCACGCGCCACCTGAGCACGAGGGCCTGAGTTCCACCCAGAACCCAGGCCTGTGAGACAAGAGGATCTCAGGCACTTGCTGGCCGTGTTAGAAGATCAGTGAGCTCCAGGTTCAAAAAAGAAGGTAGGCGGCTCTTAAGGAAGACACCTTTGGAGTCCACCCATGCGTGCACACACACGTGCCTACACAAACACACACGTAAATGCTAATTTAAAAAACAATTTAAATCATATCAATCAGTAAATAACAATACTGTTAGAAAGAAAAAGAAGTAGGACCGAGTATCAAAAGAGGATGGATGCCAAGAAATTGGTGATTGACAGCAGCTGTTATCTCAGGAACAAAATCATCCTGAAGTAAAATGTACTTTAAACCTGCATAATACATGAATGCAAGCATGTACATACACATCACACTTTAAGTACAGGAAAAACAACAACAGTAACAAAAAGCCTCCGACCCTTCTCAAAGTGATGCAATGAAATACTAAGTATCAAACCAGCATCAGCAAGCAGAGACTTCAGCTCTGGGGTGAAGAGGGCCCACGGGGACATGCTCTCCTCTCCTCCCAGGAGAGGACAGAATACATGCACAGGCACACCTCGAGCTAATACAGGTTCACTTTCACACCACCATCATAAAGCAAATGGTGCAATAAAGTGAACCACACAGAATTTCTGGTCTCCCTCCGAACCCAAAAGCTACACCACGCTGTTCTCTCTATTAAGTGTGTGATAGCGAGGTGTTTTAAAATACAGTGTATATACCTTAATTTAAAATATTGCCGAAAAAGAAACAGTAACAACCATCTGAGCTGTTGGGGAAATGGTGTCAGTAGATTTCAATGGATTTGTGTGTTGCGAAATTGCCACAAATCCTGAGGGGAGGGGAAACAAAGAAAAAGCCACCGCAATGCTCTGCAGGCAGCGATAAAGCCAACAAAACAAGGCATGCTCCCTGCAGTTGTTACTTTTCTGTCGCTGTGAGAAAACACTCGAACTCTTGGTGTTTTGAATTCCGAAATATTTCTCCATATCTCCATTTTGTTCGGCTTTCTTCACCCTACTTCAGATACTTCACATTTCTGGAACCTCATATTCCACGTCAATGTCCCGCCTATCTTTCTGTGATCTAGTATGTGAACCCTCCCCTGCTGCACAGGCTGGACTCTAGAATGTGCCCCCACAGGCTGTGTCTGAACGCTCGGTAGCTCCTCCTTGGTTGAAGGGTTTTGTTTAACTTACACTTCCAGGTCACAGCCCATCACTGAGGGAAGTCAGGACAAGAACCGGAGGCAGAAATCTGGAGACACACTGCATGCTGGCTCTCTCTCCCCCGGCTCAGACTTTGCTTTCTTATACAGCCCAGGAGCACCTGCCTGGGATGGTACCGCCCACAGTGGGCTGGGCCCTCTTACATCATTAGCAATCAAGACAATTCCCACCCAGACGAGCCCCCAGACCATTCTGATCAAGTCAGTGACTCAGCCAAGACTCCTTTTTCAGGTGATTCTGCGCTGGGTCAAGATGACAGTTAATGCTAAGTAGGGTATTCATCATGGTCTTCAAGAAATGTGTAACAGGGCAACAAAACACTAAACCCTGTCGCCACCTGTAGGAAAATCTGTAGCCATTTTTCATGGGTTTTAATAGCTCTCAGTAGTCAACTAAAAACGGAAAGGAGGAAAATCAATAAATACATAAAAGACCCGAAAGCACTACCAATCAACTTGACCTAATCAATACTTATGGAGAACCTCACCACACGGTGGTAAATTCACTCTCTTTTCGAGTACAACATGGCCTGTTTGCCAAAATGACCACATCCTAGGCTATAAAGCAAATTGTAATAAATGTAAAAGCATTTGAATCGTGGGATATACATTTTCTGTCCACGAAAGAACTAGATTAGAAATGATGACAGAAAACGTAAAAAGAAAATCTACGGCCGGGCGGTGGTGGCGCGCGCCTTTAATCCCAGCACTCGGGAGACAGAGCCAGGCGGATCTCTGTGAGTTCGAGGCCAGCCTGGGCTACCAAGTGAGTTCCAGGAAAGGCGGAAAGCTACACAGAGAAACCTTGTCTCAAAAAAAGCAAAAAAAAGAAAGAAAGAAAGAAAGAAAGAAAGAAAGAAAGAAAGAAAGAAAATCTATGTATTTGTAAACTAATAACACATCTCTAACTAATTCCTGGGTCAGAGGCCAAGTCAAAGGGGCAAATGGGGTGGGAAAATGGATCAGCCATTAGAGGTCTTTGCCAACAGGCCTACCCACCTGAGTTCAATCCTCAGAACCCATTCCAGAAAACCAATTCCCACAAGCTGTCCATGACCTCTGCAGGCATGCCATGCAGAGTATGAGCACACACATTTGTACTCACACGCTATAAATAAATCTTTTTGTTTAATCTGGGGAAAATTTTTGAACTGATCGAGAATAGGAATACAACCTATCAGAATCTGTGGGATGTCATTGCAACAGGATTAGAGAGAAATTAATACCACACTAAAAGTCATTATTGGAAAAGAAACCTAAAATATTTGGCCTTACCACCCTAGCTAGAAATAACAAGCAAAATATAGTAATTCGATGTGAGCAAAAGAAAGGAATTCTCAAAGACCAGGGCAGAAATCAACACAATAGAAAACAGAAAAACAAAAACAAAAACAAAAACAAAAAAACCCACAAAAACTAGTGCTTCAAAAAGATCAAGAAAACTTCTAGACCCCAGCCAGACTAATCAGAGCAAAAGAGAGGCAGCCCAAATCCTCAGAAACAGAGAGGGGTATCACCACTGAGGTCACAGATGTGAAAATAGAACACCAGAAACCTTTATGCCAACAAACAACAAGCCAGGCACTTACGTGAGACAGGCAGTCCCCTAAGGACACAGCTAATCACATTCAGAGAGGAAAAGAACTGGAGGGCTGGTGTGGACCGTATGCCTGTCAATCAAAGCTTAACAGGCAGAGGCAAAAAATAGCAGTGAAGTTCAATCCAGGCTGGTCTACACAGGGAGTTTCAGGTCCGCCCAGCTGTACAGTGAGTCCCTGTCAACAAAAAGAAAAGACAGACAGACAGAAAGGAAGGAAGAAAGGGAAAGAGAGAGGGAGGGAGGGAGGGAAGGAAGTAGGGAGGGAGGAGAGCAAGAGACAGGAAAGGGACAGGGAGGCAAGGAGAGGAAAAAGAGGGGAGGGGAGGGAAGGGGAGGGAAGAAATCGAGTTAAGTGACTTGGTGGTAGAGTACTTTCCCAGTAGGCACAAGGCCATGGGTTCTAGCCTCAGCTCTGGAAAAGCACATTGAAACACCTTACATCCGTTAGCAGAAAGTGTCCCACACAGAACGACGGGCCTGAGTGATCTCATTGATAAATTTTAACATGCAAACTGTTCATGGAAGGTGGATGTGCTTTATCATCTATAAGATACACTTCAGGATATTGCGGTCCCTCTATCTGTGGCGTCAGTGTCTGTGATTTTAGCTGCCATCCTTCGAAGCCCAAAGATACACTACGGTGCAAGATGTTGATGGAGGTGGGATGCTGCATCCACCTGAATTAATAGTGAGGTTGTTCTGTGTTTCGGGAGCTATTGTTAAACTCATTGCATGTGATTTTTAAGATCAACTTCATCGTAGACATGTCGGTTAGAGAGAGCATAGTGTAGGCAGGTTTGGTGGAAAGGTTTCAAGACTCCACCCGGGCTCTTGAGAGAGAGCATTATGGGTAAAGGGAAGGGGAATACTGCAGTGTTTTTGTGAAACTGGGTACTTGGGGGGAAGGATGGGTGATAACTGCCCCGAGTCTCCCTGTGGGCCCAGCGGAGGGGCATCTTTTAGCATGATCCATGCCTCCCACTTGGAGAAGCACAGAGAGGTTCATTCCATGGTCCTATGACCAACAGCGATGATGGAGCCCCTCGTGTGTGTGTCCATGATTGTTGTAGTGAATGACTGACTCCCTACTTCTGAGCTATTTGGAGGAGCCCCTGGGAGAGATGCTGTTAGGTTCCCACATGGGAGCCAGGTTCTACCGTGGTACCAGAAGTTCAGGGCTGTCCTTCCACAAGTTCTGGGTGAGTCATCCCCTCTCTTTCAGTCCTTGTCAGGAACTCCGGGGGCCCCCACCCCACCTCTCTTCTCCCATACTTCTGCCCCCCCTTCCTTTACTCGGGGCTTGTTATTGATACACGCAGATACAGAGCCACAATCTCAGGATGCCCCATGCTGACCATGCTGTATCTTCTGCCCTCCACCCCACCTCCAAACACAGTGTTCTGATGATAGCCCATTTCATAACTGTGCTCATAGAATAAGCAAATAAGTATAATCCCTGAGTATAATTGCACAGTGTATGGTCTCAGCTGCTGTTTCTAATGTGGTAATGAAATTACTGTAGTCAAGTTACAACATGCTTTATGATATTAACACATCCTGCAATTTGTAGAATCCAGAACTTTCTTGCATTTATGAAAAAGGTTTGTCTTGCATTTTCCTAAGGGTCATAAAATCCAGCAATTTGTGTAATTCGTTTTTATATACTCTTAAAAACCTGAACTGTGGAAAATTCCTCTCTGATAAATCTTTTATTCAGCAGATGCTCCATGGATCACTGAGGAGTTTGATGGAGTCACATGTGTCAATAGATGTCCACATCTCTGTATGTGTAGTGTTCTGAGAACCACTGTGAGGAGTTTGATGGAGTCACACAGTGTCAATAAATGTCCACATCTCTTTACCTTCAGTGTTCTGAGGACTTCTCCTGCATCACCTCACACAGCTTCTGAGAGTCACAAGGAAGAAATTACATAATACAGAGAGACCCCCAGCTGGCTTCCCACACAGTGGGGACCTGAATCTGCAGTCTGGACCTTCTCAGCTTTTGGACTAGACCATGGTATACTATGGAAAGTGGCCTCCCACCCAGTGTGGCCTATGACCCAGAAGCCTCTGAACCCGTGGAACCTGAACAAATAAATACACACTCACATTTCCCCAGCCTTGCTGAATCAGAAACTCAAGAGGTGACCAGCTATCTATGTTTCCTCTGAAGGTGAGTTTCCCACATGTGCAGAGAGCCTCCACAAGAGCCGGGTATCACATCAGCACGCCATAGCGTCACGGTCCCTCACGCTGTTTGTGGTGACTGGGTGTCTGTCGAGGAGGTCAAAGCACTGGCCATCACGGCTGCAGCATGCCTATCCGAGAGTGTGCAGAGTGTGGAGCCTGGGTGGAGTGATTCTAGGGGGCTGAGGACCTGAGGAGCTAGCGGGTGGGCTATTCTGCCATGGCGTCCTCACCTGGGATTTAAGACTTACTGTGTGACTCAAATACGGAGAGAAGCGCACAGTAGTTCATTTTGCTAACTGAGGCCTGAGCTAGGAGGAGTCAGCCCTAATGAAACCAAAATGCTTCAAATTTCTGCTCCAGTGTCTCCAGGAAATGAGAGATGGGAAAATGGATGGGTTGTATACAGCCGACACTCTCACTCCCTAGCATCCTGTCCCCTAGAGTCTGGGGGACAATGAGAAGAAATGCACTGGGTGGTACTGGAGAGCTGGGAAGCCTGCCCCGCTGTGGGCTCAGCACGGGAACTGACTGCCACCATCTCACTTGGGTGAGATAAAGCACTTCCCTTCTGAGCAACTTCCCTTCTGAGCAACTCGAGGGAAGAGGAAGTGAAACTGTATGGGATGGGATTCACAGGCTTCTGCTTTAGCCCCCCCCCCCCCCAACAACGCTGGGGAAAGGGAACAGCTCGAGGGAGGGAAGGGAGACACCAGGTGGGAGTCCATATGGCACTTGACCGTGAACAAGGCAGGGAACTGCAATTGCCAAGGAACCTGAAGGGGGCGCTCACTACCAACGCCTGTGCGCGGCCTTGCTCAGCCTGTGGCATGGACCATGCTGGGAGACGGAAATCCAAAAAGAGGGCAGAGGATGCAGGCAGATGGCCTTCTTTCCAGAGCCTGGGGCACACTCCAGACGCAGTGTTTTGTGAGAGGTGCATACCAGAAGTCCACACCCCCTTACACCACACACCAAGGACTGGTGCCCGTGAGCAGCCTGAAACCAGCGCTCAGATGCTGTGGCGGAGCGTCACAAACGCTGAACACTGGGAGATTTATTTCCAACTGCAAAACAACAACTGAGAGAGAAAGACTGACAGCTGGTTGGTACAAGCCCCAGCTGCCCAGAGCGAACTAAGGCACGGCTGGTGTGTTTGTGTTCTTCCACCTCCTCCATCTTACTCCTGGAGGTCTAACTGCTCTTCATCAAAGTTCGCGTTTCCTGGGAAGAAAAGAAAACACGAGAGAAACATAAGAGTTGGTGGTAAAAAACGATTACAACTATTTAAGCATTTAGCTCTGTTTTCGGCAGGCATTCAGGTCCCTGGGCTAAGGACTCAGGGACAAGCTCCCGAGTGAAGGCTCCTACTCTTACTCAGGGACCAGACATCATCCACTGAACCCGGTCTCCCTGGACCTGGTCCTAAGTATTCCTCATCTCCATTTCCATCTCCTTCTTTCTTTCTCCCACATCGATTTTTGGGCTACTCATCTTCCACTGGTCCCCCTGGTTCTCGAGCACCCAGCCTGAGGCTTCTGCTTCCCAAAGGCCCCTCAGTCACACACCACAGAGCTGAGGAGCCAGTCCAAAGGCCCACCATGAGAAGTCAAGAAAGAGTGCACGAGAAAGCTGTGACCTTGTCCCCCAAACTCCCCCAGTCTCCAGGTTGTGTTTCTGTCTGGAGTCTCCTCTCACCCCCATTCTGCCCTTTCTCGCTGCCTCTCAGCTTTTCCACTCATCTGGAGCTGACCCTTCCTAGAAATAGTTCTTGCTCTTGTTCCCGATGAGTTATCACCTCTCTGGGGGACATGGTGATGGTCCCTAACACTCTAGAGTGAAATTGTGGACATGGGCGGCTCTGGATGAGATCCCTGCCCCTCTACCCCACAATGAGTGTGCCAGAGACCCAGAGCTGTATACAAATGTGCAGGTGTGCCAGGCGGCAGTGGCGCACGCCTTTAATCCCAGCACTCGGGAGGCAGAGCCAGGCGGATCTCTGTGAGTTCGAGGCCAGAGGCCAGCCTGGTCTACAGAGCGAGATCCAGGACAGGCACCAAAACTACACCGAGAAACCCTGTCTCGAAAAACCAAAAAAAACAAAAAACAAAAACAAAAACAAAAAACAAAAACAGGTGTAACTTGCCTGCTGTTAGGAACTCACAGGGCTGCCACAGCTCTAAGTGCCCACAGGACCCTGCAGGCATGGCACCGGCAAGGAGTCGCTCTTACCCATCTCATGGAATGAGGGGATAAAGGTGAGGTTCCGCCAGAGCCTGCTCAATGGATGCTGCCACTTAGGGGCACTGTACAATGTTCACAATAGTTCACATTGCTGGAAAAGCCTGAGTCCATGTATGTGTTCCCACCAGTCATGTAGAAAACTAGTTTTGCCTGATTTTAATGTTTCAGGTGTTTTTTTAAAGAATGGGAAGTATATTTATTCTTAATTTACAGCCAAAATCAAATCAAAAGGAGCCCTGTGGTGGTTTGAATGAAAATGGCCCCCATAGGCTCATAGGGAGTGGCACTATTGGAGGTGTGGCCTTGTTGGAGAGGTTGTGGCCTTGTTGGAGGAAGTGTGTCACTGGGGTGGGCTTTGAGGCTTCAGGAGCTCAAGCCAGGCCCAGTGGTTCACTCTTCTTGCGGCCTGCCGATGTGGATGTAGAACTCTTGGCTCCTACTCCAGCACTGTGTCTGCCTGTGTACCACCGTGCTTCCCGCCATGATGACCACAGACTAAACCTCTGAACTATAAGCCAGAGCCAATTAAATGCTGTGGTCATGACATCTCTTCACAGCAATAGAAACCCTAAAACAGGTCTTTATCCCATGCTGCTATCTGTAGCCAGGAGAGCAGGCAGCCTCGGGTACATGGGCTGTCCCTAAGCCCTCCCCCGAAGAACAAGATTAGATTTATCCCAGGAGATGAGAGCCCTGCCTAGTTAAATCGAAGGAACCCCAGGGGGAAAGATTTTTCAAAGATTCTGGGAACCCGAGGTGAGATCCCCGCTCTATAGACTGCAGAAGTATAAGTTTCCAGATCGTCTCTCTAAATAACTTTGACAGAACTACTCCCAACCACATCCAGTTTTCTCCCTCCGAGGAGAGCGTTAAGAACCAGTCACAGGGCTGGAGAGATGGCTCAGAGGTTAAGAGCACTGCTTGCTCTTCCAAAGGTCCTGAGTTCAATTCCCAGCAACCACATGGAGGCTCACAACCATCTGTAATGAGATCTGGCGCCCTCTTCTGGCCTGCAGGGATACATGCAGGCAGAATACTGTATACATAATAAATAAATCAATCTTTAAAAAAAAAAACCAGTCACAGCTG
>CABHPQ010161245.1:0-18890 GCA_902168405.1 Peromyscus aztecus | reverse complement strand
ACCAGTCACACCAGGCCAGTCCCTGCCGTGGTCAGGCTCAAACTGGGAGACAAGCTGGACTTCAGGGGGACTTATGCTAGTCTCCCCAGGCTCACTCAGGTCCTTCACCCCGGCCTGAGGACAGCTCGGTGGAGGAAGGAGAAGCCTGCTCCTCCTGGAGTGTGCGGCTGGCCTCACGCACAAGCCATCCACTCCACAGGGCGTGTGTTCTTACCCTGGTCCATGTCGTAACTGTTCTCTCGGCTCTCCTGCCTGAGTGCGTCCATGTCGTCCTCGCCGGTCCTCTCCATCTCACCCTCAAAACCTTCTGCCAGAGCCTGGGCTTCTTCCGAGGTGTCACCCATGCCTGGGATGACGACAATGATGGGTGACAGAAGGAGGTCACCAGGGAACGTGAACGCAGATATGTGTGTCAGGTGGGTCTCCTGCTCCTGACACCAGGGCCTTCCTTCCCAGCCTCCAAGCCCAAGCCCAGGCCTGGCCATCAGATCACCCTGCCCCATCTCCCAGGATCTCCACAAGACCACTATAAAATGTATACAGACAGATGCTGCCTCACACAGGGACATGTGACCCTATTTGCTATTGGCTACCCAACCCAAGTCATGCCCACAGAGAAGCATTGCCAAGTAAACTCTGGCTACTGGGGAATCCCCCAAGGTGGGGGAGACCTACATCATAGCTGGACATTTCTTCCATCCAGCTGATCTTCACCCTTCCCCTCTACTCCCTGGGAGACTCCCACCCCAAACACGTGCCCTTATAGCATCCTGCACCCAAACTGACCATCTCCCAGAGAGACAAGCTACACCAGGTCTGAGGACAGGTGTGCATGTCCCTGACAACCCCGGGGCCCTTGACCTGACAACCCCGGGGCCCTTGACCTGACAACCCAGGGGCCCTTAACCTGACAACCCAGTGGCCTTTGACCTGACAACCCAGGGGTGCCTGCCCTGACAACCCCAGGGTGCTTGCCCTGACAACCCTGGGGTGTTCCGTACCAGCAGCTCCAGGTGCTTCTTCCTGGCCTGGTCCCTCAGCGGGAGGCTGCTCCTCAGAGAGGGTTGGCGTCCACAGGGCCAATTCTGTGATTTTCAGAGCTTTCCATTTTGGAACAATATTCACTAATGTCTCTTCCTCCTCCTCTTCTTCTCCTCTTTCCTATTTTAAGTGCAAAAATATGAAGTCATTGACATTGCTATTATTTGGTCTGGAATATTAAAAGACCACAGGGGAAAGATGGGCTCTGAACTGGGACTTGAGACTTTTGGCGACACCATTCCTGACCGGAACAAGTGTGACTACTGGTGGCGTCATCTAAGGGCTGAAGACAGAGCTTCATGAGCCTGACAAGTCAGGAAGCCACAGAGCACAGCCAAGACACTGTGAGGGGCTCTCCGGCTCGGCATGTCCCTCAGCAACTGAGGATAACCGACGAGACACGCTTTTCAAGCCTTGCTACACTCTCCAGTCCCGAGCAACATCCACTGAGGTAAAGTCCTAAAGCCCAAGATGTCCCCATGATGGCAGGGAAATGCACAAACACAGGGGCTCTCCTGGCATGGGTCCAGAGGTCAAATTCAACAAAAGAGAACTGGGAGGTCAACACTCGTAATTCCTACGGGGACTGGAGCCAGCATGCATCAGTTTTTTTCAAATGTATCTGTCGACTCCTCAATTCTGCAGCTTTTTAAACATTCCAGAGATCAGAACCTCATCCTAAAGAGTCAGCAAAACCTCCTGGAGACAGGTGGGAACATCTGTTCATTCACTCAGAAATGAATTTTTCCATTCCCAAGGAAGACACAAGTGTTCAAGGCCAGTGGTGCCCAAGCCTGCCCTGCTCCAAGTCACCCAGAAGGCTCTCTCAAACACACATGCTGGCCCCATGCAATCCTAGCCAGCAGGATTGCAGTCTAATAATTTGCATAGGTTCCCAAGTGACCCTGAGGCTGCTGAGCCCGGGACCAAACTCTGAGAACATCCCCAAAGAACACCCCTGTGCTCCAGCAATAGGTGAACCTTCCCCAAGTGTCAGATGTCCCTTCCTTCAGCAGCTAGCAGTCCACAACTGATGCCTCATCACTTCATACCCCTCACACACACTGTCCCTGAGTGTCCACATCAGGAGCACACACACACACACCTCACACACACTGACCCTGAATGCCTAAGAACGATGACATTGATGCTAGCCAGAGAAAGTCAACCTGGTATTAACATCTGTGCTAAACATAGCAAAGGGACTTACTAACTAGGCTTTAAGAGATGGTCAACTATGAGCCATGAACAGACACCTGACATTGGTGCTGACAGTCACAGCATTCAGATGCCATTCCAGGACTGACACCTGCCGGAACTCAAGGTTAGCCAGTTCCTAGCCACAAAATCTAGCTCTGACTCCTGCAGGCATTGTGAAATGACATCGATCACTTCGGCAACTGAGCTGCCTAAGAGTGTGCTCAAAGCCAATCACCTTTTACCTCGCGGGGTCAATGTCACTGGGCTGATATTTAGACCTTGGAAACAGAGGTGACACATATTGTTCAACTTACCACGTCTGTTAGGCGATATTCACCATGCTGTTCACATCCAATGTCAAAGACGTACTTCCCAGGACCAACAGGCTGTAGGGAGAAAGGAACTCAATGCGCTTTACTCTTCATGGTTGATGTCAAATAGAAAGTACAAAACGCTTCCTAAGTGCCATGCCCAGAAAGCTCACCCCGAATGACCTCACCGTGCAAAGTCCAAAAAGGGTTACAGAATGCTTCCGTTAACTGACAGCTGGCGGAACTGTTCAAGGGTTAGTTTTTGAAGGTCTCAGCCATGTTTTTACTGCATTGAAAAGGAGTAAGGAATCTATTCACTGTAGAGCCTGTAATGAATCGGTGCCTACGGGCAGACTGGCTAGAGAGGGGCTGGGCACCAGCGCTTTGATCCGTTTGCTGTAACACTGGATTTAGTGCAAAGCATTTTTAAATAATTTGTTTACTCATTGATGGGAGTGGGGTGCACATGGTGTCACAGCTCATATGTGACAGTCAGAGAGCAACTTGCGGGAGTCGGTTCTCTCCTTCCACCGTGTGGGACCTGGGTAGCAAACTCAAGTTATCAGACGGACGGCAGGCACTTTGACCCACTGATCCATCTCACCAGCCCCCCAGGAGATTTTTTTTCAACAAAAACCTGGTCACGATGACACGCACTGTCGCCACTTTGACTTAGAAACCGAGTGTGAGCCGCTCCCCAGCTTTACAGATGTTTCCCACATCACCAGTTGTCAACCTGACATTTGCGTTCACCTTGGACCACGAATTATAATGTGCCTTGTTTACCGATGCTCAGCGTTGCCATGCTGACAGACACTGTTCTTTGTCCAAGCGAAAGTGCGAACATGCTGTTTTGTTGTGTTTTGACCCTGTGTCTTGCTCCATAGCTCAGGCTGGCTCATAGTCTCTTCACTGTAGACATACACCGACCGCCACCCTAGGCTTTCTAGTCATTACGTTCCTTCTTAGGAAACTAAATCCATTTTTCCTTTGTGAGTCTGTTAGGGGCTTTCCTCGTCTCTGCATTCATAGATGTCACCTCTTTTGATTAGTTTCGTTCATGGCGACATTTAAATATTCCTTCCAGAAAATTCCTTTCTCTCTTTGCTGAAGGAGGGACTAATTTTACTGTTCTCTATCTTATAAAGTGATAGAGCAACTAGACTCTTAAAAATACAACCAAGGTAGTGGCTTCCTCAGCCATTGTTGACAGTAGCATCCGTCACCTCCTCAGACTTTGCCGGGTGATGTGATTCGGTCGGGTTTATCTAGTTATCTGGTTCCTTGGCCCATTATTGCCCCTCATGTCTTCATTAGCTGCCAGCCATGTCCTGACCGAGTGTTCAATGACTTCATCTCTTTCTAGTCTGCCTCCCTTCTCCATCCCTCCTCACCCTGCTTTAATGACTTGTCAGCAAGGACAGGGATGGGGGAGTTTCTAAGAAAGAAACACAACCAAGTGCTGAGAGGTTGAAAGATGCCTGACCCCGCTCGTAACCAGGGAAACACACAGTTTCAAAAAAAAAAAATGTTTGCACATCAGATTTGGGGGAGGGAAAAAGCAAAGGATGTAGCGGATAAATCCAATGTCCTGAGAACCTGTGATGGGGATTCAGGTTCTGTTAGTGAGGGGATGAAGTCGTGCAGCTTTTCAAGACAATGGACAGTGTTTGTGGTGTTTCAAAATATCAGCTTTTTACATTCAGCAGTTCTGGTATCTGGCTGTCAACTGTGAAGGAGGAAGCTCCAGTATAGAAGTGCCTCCATCAGACTGGCCTGTGGGGCATGTCTGTGGGGCACTTTCTTAAGTGTTCATTGATGTAAGAGGGCCCTGTTCACTGTGGACAGCACCATCCCCAGGCAGGTCAGCCAGAGCTGTATAAGAAAGGTAGCAAACATGGCCTGAGACCAAGGCTGTAAGCAGTGCTCCTCTGCTGTCTCTGGGTCAAGCTCTCGCCCTGCTGGAGTCCCCACCCGCCTTCAATTCCTGTCCTGATTTCCCTCAACGATGGACCTGTGCGAGGAAACAAACCCTTTCCTTCCTAGGTTGCATTTGGTCATGCTGTTTATCACACAGAAAGGACTCTAGTCTATACAAATGCATTTCTCCAAAGACAGAATGACAACCAACTTCAGTCTACTGGCTTTCGTTCCAGGGTCAGGCACCACCCCTGTCTATAAGATGAAACATGTGCTCAGGTTAGGTGAGTGGAAGAAGTTAACCGGGGAGCTAACAAAAGCAGAAACACGGAACCGAACGTAGATTAGGCTGGTTCAAAGTTCCTTTCCCTTTAAGGGTCCGAGCAGAGGGGATGCCCTCACTCTGCACCTGGAAAACCTGCTGGGGATTTGGCATCTGGAGTCAGATGGCTTGCTTGTGTTATAGAACAGAAAGGCAGCGTGGAGGACCATTCAGTATGGCCTGCTGAGCCAGGGCAGGAGCTCTGTCTAGACCTGGAGGCCTCCTCTGAATTTTATCCCACATGCCCAGATGTGTAAGATGATAGCAGGTTAGTGCCTTTGTGTCCTGGTACCTGACGAACTCTCAAAACCGATTCTGCAAAAGCTGATGTGTGTGTGCATGTGTGCACGTGGTGCACAGAGGTTCTGAGGGAGGGGAGCAGGGAAGGGGCAGCTGGGGCGGGGGATGCTAGCATATGATACTTTACAGTTTGGGCATTCTTCTGTGGTTTGTATAACTGTAAGCTTTTTACCGACCACCGACAGAGCAAAGCCTCCAGGTTTCCTCTCCCTTTTCAGACTGTCTAGTCTCGCTTATCGATTTCCCCAACAGCTGAGGCTCAAGTGACATGTAAATGAACCGGGCGGGGCATGTGGAGAGTCTGAAGGGGGAGTAGCTAGTCATACCCCCTGTCAACTTCCCTATCAGTGTGCTCAGCAAACTCTCTCTGGGGAGTCTCCCTCCAGCCCTGAGCGGGTGGGGCGGTGCTCCCAGGAAAACCTGGGTAGAAAGCTCGCAATTACTGAGCTTCCCCCATCTTCCTCCCTTTGTGCAAAGCAGCCACCAAAGCCAGAGCCCACCAAACAGCAGCCTGTGAACATGTGGAGGTCTCCAGACCCAGGGCAATCACTCTGGGCCCTTAAAGCCTTCCCAACCAGGAGTGGCAGGCTGGCCTCTGGCATGGGAGGGGGGGGAGGTCTGGGATCGACCTCCCATTCGACATGGTTTACCAGAGGGCAAGAGAGCACACAGCCAGCAGAAGATGCCCTGGTACCGAGGGCACTGGCCTTAATAGAGATACAGTGTGCCACTGGGGCCCCGGGAAACAGGCCCGGCTTTCTGCCTCCACCCCACCCGACTCTGTACTCCGTGGGCATCAGAAGAGCTTGGAGTGGTGCAGCTGTCCACATCTGGTGGTAATGGAAGGACTCCTCTGAGTGTTTAGTGTTAGCACACGGCACGCTGACTTACGTTTTTGTTCAGGAACTTGCCCTGGTACCTGTGGTTCAGGTGGATGAGCTCGGCAGCACCCTCCTGTTGCCCGTTCACCCAGCTGCCGACGTACTTACTGCCTGTGTCTGCATAGAAGTAGGTGCCTTGCCCGTGCCTGGTGAAGACGAGACAGGGGCACCTGGTGACTGTCCGCCGTGGAGCACCGACCCTAAGACTGAGGGGGGTGTAAGTAGATGCCAGCTTATCGGCAACTGGCTTCCAGTATCCTGTGTCCACTTGAAGACTTGGCATGCCACCCACACAGGGTTCATGGAGCCAGGACTGTAGCAGGAGTCTTAAAAGTTCTTATTAATAAAATCAAACCTCAGCCAGGTATTGGGGTGAACGCTGGAAGGTCAGAGAGACAGAACGAGCCACAGCTAACCTCACCTGGCCAACTTCTCAGCTGGTCTTGCTTCCTCAGACTGGACGCCTCTATGTCCTCATATCCGAATGACTCTCAGCTGAACTGCTGCTAGAAGCCTGAATGCTTAACCAGCCAAAATGCTTCTCCAGGCCAAATGCCTCTCCTGGGCAAATGCCTCTCCAGGGCAAATGCCTCTAGTTTCTGGTCCTCACGCCTTATATACCTTTCTGCTTTCTACTGCCACTCCCTGGGATTGAAGGCTTGCTTTCTGAGATTAAAGGCGTGGGTCACCATGCTTGGGTGTATCCTTGAACACATGAATTTCTGCCTCTGGAATGCTAGGATTAAAGGCGTATGCTACCACTGCCTAACCTCTATGTTTAATATTGTGGCTGTCCTGTTCTCTGACCCCAGATAAGTTTATTAAGGTACACAATATTTTGGGGAACACAATACCACCACACAGGACCATCTAATGCCACAGAGGCCAGCAGCCTGCACATGAACCGATTTCCCCAGGCAGAGTCAGGGTTTCCCTGGGGCTGTGCGTGGAGGATCCATGTGTCCTGGCCTGCTACGAGGAGACAGTAGTCCCTCCTCGGCCGCTCTCAGCAGCACCTCCCCTACACACCGGCCCTTCAGCATGGGACTGCCTTAAGTGGGCGTTATCCTGTTCTTACCCCGCAAATGGACCCCCAAGACTACAGGTAGAAGCCAAACCTTTGATGAGCGAACCACTCCCCCGTGTAGGTGTCGTTATTGATGTAGTAGTACACGCCGTGGCCATGCCTCTGGTCATCTGCCCACTCCCCTGCGAAGGACAGCACACACACACACAAAGTCAGATGAAAAGATCAGATTGATGCTATGGCCCCTGCTAGCCCAGGAGGATCCAAGCAATGTGTTCTGCAAAGGAGAGAGCTTTGTAACCATAGAGCTAAGCCTGCTACCCCTCTCCTCTCTGACTTCCCTCCACCCACCTTCCCTTCCCCTTGGGTCAGCTTCAGGGAGAGCTAGCTAAGGAGGGCCGAGCTGGGAGCCCAGGGACACAGATCTGGAGGGTGTGTGCCTGTGAGGTGAGCCCCAGATACTTTCACGCTTTTGCAGATTGGTGGGCTTGAAAGGTCAGAGTTGAAGCAAGCTTGTCTGACCCTTTGCCACCGATCCCAGCTATACTCCACAGGCCTTGCAGGTACGCGGCAACTCAGCAGCATCTCCAAGGCTTGATGGTCTAGCCTCAGCACTCACTCTGTCTCCCAGCTGGGTACCTGGTTCCAAGGCTGCCCTCTTGCCAACTCCTTCACTCTACCTTTCCTGGCCTGGGTAGCCTGGCCACTCCCCTGCATGTGGGTAGGTCCTGCTAATTTCTCACGCACATGACAGAAAACCCTAACACTGGAAAACCAGCACGGAATTTGGAACTCTTGGCTTGGCAACAAACTGTGTTGCCAGCCAAAGGGGATTTGAAATCAGCCTCTCAAAAACTCTTCAACTCGTACAGCTCACACGGAAAGGAAACCAACCAGCGATTCGCAAGGTGGACATTACCGATCACATATGACCAACAGCAAATCAGCACCCAGAGAGAACTTTCTATACTACTACCCGGATGGAACTTTCTAGAATGGAAGAGTAATTAAGAACTCATCAAGATCAGTTTGTTTCAAGAGAAAAAGGATGATTTCGTCAAACGAAAATTCATTTTTATAGCAACTCTATATCCTTTTCCTTAAAGAGGACCCTAGAATGTGTGTAAACTTGTGGCTTACACAAACACTAGAGACATTTCCACATACACTAAGGGAACATACACTATGCTAAGAAAATGTTAATTATCCAAACTATCCATTTCCACAAACAAACCCCAAAGTGTATCCAAAACTAGGAATTCTATAGAATTTGCCTCATTTCTCCAATATTTACTTACAAAATATTCTGGCCGCCTTGTGAACTAGAACATCTGCAGAAATGGACAGACAGCACATGACCCCCACAAGCTTACACCAGATGAAGACAGAGGCCAGAAAGGATGTGATCAGCAGCCTGGGGCAGAGGCAAGAACAGGACCTCAAAGGTGAACGACAGCTCAGCACAGAGCGGCCTCGCCAAACATACACTGAGAGATGGGAATGGAGACTGCTACGGGTTCAGAAAGAGGACTGGGTCCCACAATAAGATGCGAAACAGGGACCCGAGCAAGAGAGATGGAGAATCTCAAAATTAAGATCATTCACTAAAATATACATTTGGTGCCAGGTCTGTAGTAATCGTGGGACAGTGCACACCATGGCCAAAGATCTGGGGGTTGTCCTGGACCTTCAGAGTGTCATCGTATCTGCATCTGCAGCATCCGCCCGTTTCTGCGGTGGAATATTCCCACTGAGGCCAATTTGGAGCTGTTTATGGAGCTGCAAGAAGTGCAAAATTGGCTTCCGTGAGCTACTCAGAGCTGCTCTAGCACACCCTGGGGCAAAGAGACCACAGCTGGAACAGTTACTTCAGATGGTTTCCTTCCCCAAGAAAAGATCATAACAAAAGGAACCTATCTCTCTTCTCTCGCCCTTGGGAGCTGGGCTCCAGGCTGGCGTGACAAGAAAAAACGTGTATTTTGCAGAAACTTTTCAGAAGTGAAAGAGGACAGTTAAACTGCAAACACGCTAGATTTCATGTTGGTGAGGACCCATGAGCACAGGCTACACCACCTGAGAAACTTGTGGGGGGGTCCGCCCAGCCCAGGAAACCCTGTGCAATGGAGCAGAGTTGCTCAAAGGAAGGGGGCTGCACCCGCTGCAGGCTTCAGTGGCCAGGAATCAAGGCTCCTGGATGGCATTTAGAAACATAGTATTCCTGCTTTCAATTTACATTTAACCTTTTTTTTTTTGAAACTTTTTAAACAATTCTTTCCTACTCTCATCATTCTCAACCTCCTCACCAGACCTCGAGTATGGGGGGGAGGGGGTACCTGCCAATTAAGCCCTTAAAACCCCGTGAACACTGAGATTTGATGAGACTTGGGGCTGCAGAAAGTATATATGTGCCAGCATGGCCATGCACACCAACTTTTGAGGAACAGAGGCCCACACTGGGCCCTTCTAGAACTCACACTACATACCCGTTCATCTGACTAGTCATCAGTATTATTTGTGGTTTCATTTATAATAAACAATTAACAGTGTTTCTGTGAGTTCTGTGAGCTATAAGAGACAATCATCGGCCAGGAGATAGGGTTAGCAAGGAGTTGGGCAGAAGTGTGAGCAGCCTGGGAGTTTCTAGCATGACCTCTGCATCTGAGTCGGGGGACAGCCTTGTAAGGACGAGCCTTCCCTGAGGCTATGGCAGCTGGTGCCCCGATTGAACTGACTCCTTGGAAAGCCATTGTCTGCAGAGCTGGGGGATTGCTTGGTGTGGATACCCATGCTTGAGCTCACAGGTCTTGTGTGTAGACTTTTCTCTTCAGCTGGTGCATCTCCACGTTAAGAATTCCTGATGCCTCTTTCCTTCGGTGGGGAGGCGCTGTACCTGTACTTGGGTATGTCTTACCAAAGAGCACCTCTTTGTCTCCTAATCTTCATGCCTAAGTCTATATTAAAATATCTTTAGTAAAATCCCCAACCCTGCTTCAGAGAAAGACTTCCTAAGCCCCTCCCCTTTGAATGTACGTTATATGAAACCCAAATTGTATTAACATCTACACTGAGATCAAAAGTGACAACAAGATTAGGCTCCCAGGGATCTGGGAAGAATTCAATTAAGCCCCAAATCGAATTGTCCAAAGCTCATTACAAAGCAGATGGTGTTTCTGTCGACCAAGCCTGCTAAGGGGTTAGGAACAAACCAATTTAAGCTCCACGTCTAATGCAGAGGCGTAAACGCCTCTGCCCCATCTTGGAGTCCGGGAGAAGCCCCTTCCTTTGCTGTCTGTTATTTTTAGTTTTATCTGGAAGCAGGGCGGGTAACTGCTGTGGTCTGGATAGGTGTCCCCCAAAGGCCATGTGTAGAGGCTTGGTCCCCAACTACTGTGCTGTTGGGAGCTGTGGAACCTTGGGGAGATAGAATCTAGTGAAAGAAGCCAGGTCACTGGGAACATGCCCATCCCTCCTCCCTCTGTTTCCTGGCCACCATGAGGTGAGCAGCTGGGTTTATGGAAGACTCCCACCATGATGCTTTCTGCCTTGCCACAGGCTCACATGTTTACAGACTAAAATCGGGGGCTGGAGAGATGGTTTAGTGGTTAAGAGCACTTGCTGCTTTTGCAGAAGACCCAAATCAGAACCCACATGGTGGTTCACAAACATCTATAACTCCAGTACCAGGGGCTCCAATGCCCTCTTCTGGCCTCTGTGGACAATTTATGCATGTATTTTACTGGCTTATGTGCAGGTAAAATACCCATGCATGTAAAACACCCATGCACATAAAATAAAAATAACCCAATCTTAAAATCTCTAAAAGTCAAAATAAGCCTCTCTTTCCTCGAAGATGAATATCTCAGATGTTAGTTAGCTCCCACTTTAAGGCTATGTCACCCTCATTAGAAAGTGATGCTCTCACACAAAGTGTGCCATGGTCCTTGCCAACAAGCTCTTCCCTCGAGGCAGGAATGTCTATAGGCATTACACACATATCAATCTATTCCATCTGCATGCTACAGATAAGAAAGTTGAGACATAGAGGTGACATGCAGAGTCACACCTACTGTCCCCACAGTCACAGCTGAAGGCACAGATCTTTTTGGAAATTGGATGGAAACTAGAAAACCCTTTCCGGGGACAGGAGAAACAGAGAGTAGAGAAAAACCTGAACATACAAATCAGCATACCCTTTCTGAAGGTCCACAGCCTACTTCCTGCCTTCTCCCATCCTGGCTCTGGGATTAGACTTGTACCCACCAGGTACATAGGGACCAGAGCGTCTTAGAAATAAGCTAAGAGTCTTCCTGGGGCATGACATTAGCATGTAAGGAATGGGAGACTGGGAAAGACATTACAGTAAGGCAAAATGCCTGGATAAAGGGACTCCACGGTCTAAAGAAACATGGCCATCAGAAGAGAGATTGGGAAAAAACAGAAAACAACAAAGATAGCTTCAGAGGAATGATGCCATAGACTGTCGTGGGTCTAGGCCACACCTAGATTCTGTACCTACCCAGAAACCCCCTTTCACTTACTCTAAGTCTCGGCTTACCGGAGGGCATGTTTAGTTACTTAAAAGACTTCTGGCCTCTATGACAATGGAGGAAGGTACACATTTTTTGTTGTTGCTGTTGTTGTTGAGTGGTAGATCTAGTGAACGTTAAGCTCTCTTATACACTTTAGTATCTGCAGATGAGCTCAATGTCAGAAACAACCTGTACAGCAAAAACAAAAATCTTCTCCGTGGTGATGGCATGTTACCTTCATATCTGGATCCATCCGGATAGATAAAGGTGCCTTGACCGTGCTTTTTATTTTTAATATATTCTCCAATGTATCGAGCACCATTCTTAAATTTGTAGACCCCCTGAAACACACCAACGACACAGTTCTTATCAGTCCTGAGTCTGACATGCACTAAGACAATAACAGAGAAAACCAGCTTCCTAAGTCCCCAATTCTGACCTGGCCATTTCTTTTTCCAAACTCATAGTGTCCTTCGTATGTGTCTCCGTTGGGCAATCTCGCTTTCCCGTGTCCATGCCGTTCTCCCACTTCGTTTCGCTCCCCCTCATATTCCTGGGCAAAAGAAATCAAGCCAGTGGTGGTTGCTGTTCAACAGCACTGCACACGAGCCAAGCATTCTACAGCTGTGGTACCACCGAAGCCTCCCCACCTGGGGCACTGTATTCACCTGTCACATTGCCCCGCTGAGGCAGGTAACCAAGCCTGCTGGGCAGAGCCCCGGTCCAAGGTCTCACAATTAATGCATGTGTCCATGGTGGGAGCTTCGCTCCCTCCCTCCAGCATCTGAGCACTTGGTTTATTATGTTCATCCTGACATTGTGAGCATGAACCAATGAAGGGAAGACACTAGATGCGCAGTCACCACAGGCATACACTTAGAGAGTTCATGCAGGTGGGACAGGTCCCCAGCCTTCACAGACGCCTCCCTCTTCACTCTCTCCATCATTCAGGACTTAAATGCAAATACCCTAAGAGAAGGACTCTTTCTTCATGGGTTTGCTGGAGAGTCTGTGGTCTACCAGAAGTCTGTGTCCTGCTGGGAAGTTCTGCTGTGAGGGAGAGGGGAAGGAGACACGGAGATTCCACTAATCTTATTGTCAAACCCCCGATCAAAGGACTGACAGTCCAAACACTTTTGGCCCTGGGACGGGAGAGATGGCTCAGGGGTTAAGGGTACCGGCTGCTCTTGCAGAAGACCTGGGTTCAGTTCCCAGCACCCACATGGTGGCTCACAATCATCTGTAACTCTAGTTCCAGAGGATTCAATGCCCTCTCCTGGCCTCCTCAGGCACTACATGCCATGTGATAGACAAGCAGAAAAAAACACCCATACACACAAAATAAATTAATCTTAAAAAAAAAAGTGAAAAAAAAATCAATTCTAACTCAATCTGAAAAAGCTATGAATCTGTCTTGTAAGTAGATTGGACTGGGGTGGAGCTCAGTGTGAGTGGGACTTCCTAGCATGTGCAAGATTCTGGGTTTCACCCCTTACACACATACACACACACACATACACACACACACACACAAAGATGTTTGCAAGTAGTACCACTTGTGTTTTGTTTTGTTCTTTTTTGTGTGTGTGGTTTTTCGAGACAGGGTTTCTCTGTGTAGTTTTGGTGCCTGTACCGGAACTCGCTCTGTAGACCAGGCTAGCCTTGAACTCACAGAGATCTGCCTGACTCTGCCTCCTGAGTGCTGGGATTAAAGGCATGTGCCACCACCGCCCGGCTCAACCAGTACCACTTGTAAGGGCTGAGGCAGAAGGATCGCAGGATTGCTTGAGCCATGAGTTAGAGGCCAAACCTAGCCACATAGCAGACCCCTGCCCCAACTCTAAAAACAAGTAAATAAAAAAAGTAATGCAAGCTTGCAATTCTCCTGCTTTTCCTATACTTTCTGAAATAAGTGTTCTCTGGCTCATATACATGGATGTGCGGTGCATATAATACATAATATAATGGCCAGAGCATTCCATAATGGTGCAACATGGCTAGCTTAAAATATCACGCTGCATACTTTAAACATGCACAATTAACATATTCATCTAGACATTTTAAAACATAATCTGTGAACTTGGTGTCTATTACAGGTACGGGACATCAAGTGGAAGACTTCAGAAACAAACCGGCAGGCATTTCTTGCCTTCTTCTAGCCCCTTTTAGCCCAGAAATTCCTGCCTAGAATATAAGCCTGTGACCTTACAGATTGTTTTCAGGGTTGTTTCAAACCACAATGTGGTGGTTTGAGTGAGAATGTTCCCATAAGCTCAGACATCTGAACACTGATTCCCTACTTGGTGGCAGTATTTGGGGAGGTAGTGGAACCTTTGGGAGGTAGAGCCTTGCTGGAGGAAGTATGTCACTGGGGACGGACTTTTGGGTGTTTATAGTCTCACCCCACTTCCTGCTTGCAATCTGCTCGCATTTGAAGATGTGCTTCCGGCTCCTGCTACCATGCCCCCCTCATCCCCCCATACCTACTGTTTATCTATATGCCTTCCCCACCATGATGAACTCTTATCCTTCTGGAACTGTAAGTCCAAATAAACTCTTCCTTCCATGAGTCACAGTGTTTTATCACAGCAACAGAAAAGTAACTAATACACACATGTGCAGAGTCCCTGGTCCGATCCTAGAGGCCTCCCAGTATGGCCAATGCTGAGCCATAGGGGTGGATCCCTGCTCCCATCTCAAGAACTCCCAGCCTGCCCAACCCCGACTGAGCTGTGGGGGCTACTGAGCAGAGAAATCCTTTCAGCTGATCCACAGGTGGTCTGCCAACCTACCTACAGGCTTAAACATGTTACAAATCAGGTGGAGAACAAACTAGAAACTTGGATGGACAGGAATGTAAATTGGACATGAGCAGAAGCAGACCATAAATTAGTGACCTTGTGTGTGTGTGTGTGTGTGTGTGTGTGTGTGCTTGCGCGCGCGCGCGCGCGAATATGTGCATATGTCCATGCCCATCTGTAGGAGCCAGAAATTGACAGGCATGTCTTCCTCAATCCTCTCCATTTATATTTTGACACAGATTTTCTCACAGAAGCTGAAGCCCACCTATGGCAGCTAAGCCAGCCAGTCAGTGAGCTCCTGGGATCTTCCTGTGCTCAGCTTTTTACATGGTAGCAGAATCTAAACTCAGGTCTTCGTGTTGTGCAGCAAGCTCCTCACAGACTGAGCTGAGAAGCCAGTGAGAAGGTCAGCTAGATTATTAAAAAGGAGGGAGCTAAGCCAGGATGTACTTTGCAATTTCAGGTGAAATACCAGTCTCCGACTAATTGCATGGAGACTGTGAAACCTAGATTTCACACCTGAGTCTGCCCTGCCTTTGGCACTAGCTCCTTGCTGTTGGGAGCACGTGACTCCTAGGCATTTCTGCCTCTTCACACTGACCAGGCTGCTCCAGGGCATAGATCAAGCTGAGAGGTGATGGCCAGGGACCAGCAAAGAGGTCTGAGCAGGTGCCAACACTGCATTACAGAGGAGGGGCCCGGGTTTTCACTTTATCCTCAAACTCTCTTTGCTCACACACAGCAAGCCTGTTCCCACTTTGTCAGCCAGGGAGTGGTCACCCTCTTGTTTAAGGAGTAACGCTGGCCCACAAGGCACTCAAGTCAGAGCACATCGCTGCCTGGGAGTCTTTGGCCTCTCCTCTAATGTCTACACTTAGGAAAGTGATTCCAGTGGCTTGGACCAGTTCAGAGAAACTGATCCAGACCTACGTGGTGAACTCTTCAGAGCCCGGGGCACCTCAGCACGGTGCAATGAGTTGCCAGGAAGCAGCCTTCTCCATCCTTTTTCTCATGCCCTCTGCCTAGAAATCTTCGCCTTTAATGGGAGGCGGGATGGGAGCCGGGAGGGGGGTGGAAACAAGACGTCACGGCGTTTCACCTTTCAGAGCGACTTCCTGGACGCACCGCAGCCCGTGTGGCCGGCGTGGTCCTGTCCGCGGCCTTTCGGTCCGCTGGTCCCTACGCCTCCCGCTCTGGAGCTGCGGCGCACCCCAGAAGTCCCTCCCTGGCCAGGAGCTCTCACCCCAAGATCGTTCTCTCCTTCCTCCTCTAACTCCTCGGAGCCCAGGTCCGACATGATCTGGTCTCAGCTAGGATCTCCGGAGTAGCGTCTCTGCCAAGCAGGTACCAGCCACCCCCACTCGCGTCTCACGTCGCCATGGAGACGCTGCCCGGCCCGCTTGGCTCTCAGCCTAAAAGGGTGGCAGGAAAGGGCGGGACGAACGGTGTGGGAGGAGTCAAGGGCTGGGATAGTGTTCTAGCAACTGGAAGGGCATCTCTGCCAATCGCTGCCTGGGAAGAGGGGGGGGCAGGCGTGGGGGAGCGCTGCTTGGCGACTTGGTACTCGCACAGATCTGACAGTCTAACCTGAACAGTGTCACTGGCCTCTGGAATGTCCTCAGTGATCTGATTTATGGACGCCACTCGGAGCCACCTAAAAAGCTGACCCCCAGAAGGACGAGAGGCACGTCTCAACTCTGGGCCCCGCCTCTTGGTCCCTTGGGTCCTTGGGGGATGCTGCAGGACTCTTCGAGGTTCTTCTACACTGAGATGTTTGTGGTCTCCAGAGACGTGTACACGCGAGTCTTTTCTGTTTTCTGTCAACACGTCCACCCTGGAACAACGAACTCTGGCCTCTTAAGCAGATGCTCTTGCACACTGACCCGGGTCAGGGTTTAAGCATCTCAACCAGCCCCTACTCAGGTGACTCCTGGGCTCTCACTTGCCGGTGACCCATATTCATTCTGCTCTGTCCTCTGGTGCCTCCTCTGGTGCCTCTGGCTTCCTCTCAAATGCCCAATCTGTCATGCCACACACACAGGCCCACTCATTCACATGGGCTCTCCTTTCCTTCTTCTCCGGGATGGGGGTGGGGGCTCCACTGTTATATTCCACCCTGCAAAGCCCCTCTGGATCCCCTTCCCACTCCTATGCTGTCGTCTGAGGCTCAGACCTTCCTACTCCCCCACTAAGCCAAGACTTTCTGCCCATGTGTCTGGCCTCCTAACATCCCCACAGCGTTACTCTGTTCAGAAACCCAAATGCACACAGGCTCCCTGTATGTCCCCAAGCTCCCCTCCCTGTTCTAGCTTTACTACAAACAAACCAAACTACCCAATCATCCGGGCCCCTACTTCTGGCTTCTACCTGGGTCAGCCCAACTGACTCCCTGGAATACTTGCTTCCCCACATTGGGAAGCACACCAGCACACCTTTCTTCAAAGATTGGCTGAGGGGCTGTCTCCCCACTCATCTTCGGGTACAGGATAAAGATATTCTGGAGGAAGGAGAGGGGACTGGAGATTGGGAAAGGACCTCAACTCTATCGCCCATCCCTTGCAAACGACAAGTGTGTGATAAAATGTGAAATTTAACTTGAGGGCAGTTCTTCATATTTACTTGACAAGTCAAAATGCTAATATGCAGCGTACTGATTGACACACATAGGCACCGGGTGCCGATCTCTACAGACACGGCCTACACACACCCACTGTAGTCACCCATGTGTGCTTAGAATCTGCTCTTGACACTTCACGTGATCTGTCCTTCCTTGTCATTGTGATGGCTAATTCCGGTTGCCAAGCAGACATACTTGGGGAGAAGGAATCTCAATTGAGGATTGTGTCTTGGTCCATGGGTATGTCTGTGGGGGTATTTATTTTCTTACTTGCCAATTGGTGGAGCAGAGCCCACTGTGTGTGGCACCATCATCTCTAGGCAGGTGGGCCTGGGCTGTGTAAGAAGGTAACTGAGCGCCGGGCAGTGGTGGTGCACGCCTTTAATCCCAGCACTCGGGAGGCAGAGGTAGGCGGATCTCTGTGAGTTCGAGGCCAGCCTGGTCTCCAAAGTGAGTTCCAGGAAAGGCGCAAAGCTACACAGAGAAACCCTTTTTCAAAAAAAACCAAAAAAAAAAAAAAAAAGAAAAAAAAGAAAAAACAAAGAAAGAAAGAAAGGAAAAGAGAAAGAGAAGAAGAAAGAAGGTAGCTGAGCAAGCAGGAGGGAGCGAACCAGTAAGTGGTGCTCCTCCTGGGTCTCAGGTTTGGTCCCTGCTCAGGCTTTCCATAATCGATGATGGATTATGGTCTGCAACCTGTAAGCCAAATAAGCCACCCCTGCCCCTGAGTTGCTTTGGCCCCTGCTGTTTTGCCATGGCAACAGAAAAGCAAAACACAACACTCACCATGCTGTGTGGTGGGTTTTGTACCTGAGCCTTTGATCAGCATCCTTATAAGTTTGACCTGTTACATTCCACAGTGCTGGGATATCTCCTGCAGAATGCAGGTGTTGTTGATGTATGTTGGTGACTTTTCCGCCACTGTGACAAAATATCCAAGGCAGCAGCTTGGCTCATGGGTACAGAGGTTTTAGTACATGGGTAACTGACTCTGCCACTTTGAGGCCTCTATCAGCATTACCTGCAGGTGGAGTTTTCTGTCCCACCAGTCAGTTCCCAAATAACCACACAGAGACTTAATATTAATTATGAATGCTCGGTCAATAGCTTAGGCTTGTTTTTTAGCTAGCACTTATAACTTAAATGAACCCATTTCTATTCATCTATGTGTTGCCCAGAGGCTCACCTCATGTATGTACTTCCCATCCTGCTTGCTCTGCATTGCATGGCATCTTCTCAGGCTCCACCCATCTTCTCCCCAGCATTCTCTCTGCCCTGAAAATCCTGCCTAGCCACCCGCCAATCAGCTTTTTATTAACAATGAGACCAACACATCTCCACAGTGTACAGAAGGATTATTCCACAGCAATTACCAGAACCCTGGTCATGAGGTCTGCCTCTGTGTGTGAACATTAATTTGGATTAAGAACAAAAACATAGAGTATATACAAAGAAATGGGGAAATTAATTAAAATTTTTATCCTGAACTGTGGAGAGAGAAATTCTCAATTTCTCTGCCTCTGTTCCACAATAATGTTACCATCTATAGAAAAGATAAGGAAATCTGACCATGTAGATTAGCCTTGGGTCCATGTTACTAGAGCTGAAAGATGAGTCTTTATCTGGAGAAAGTCCCAGCTCTGGCACCAGGACTTCAGAACATGACCTGTCCTCACCTAGCATAGAATGTGCTAGAGAAATTCAAATCCTCATGGCCCTCTCCATTACATCTACATGTCCTGTCATGGTGAGAATGAGTTACAGAGGAAACCAATCATGACCCAGGAGCCTCCTTTTAGGGCATGTCTCAGTGGTCTGACTTCCTCCAGTTAGGCCCATCATTTTAAAGGTTCCACCACCCTCTACTAATGCCGCAGGCTGGTGACCAAGCTCCAGCATAGGAGCCCTTGGGAAGCCCTTCCAAACCATGGCAGCTGGTGCCAA
>CABHPQ010161244.1:29980-48636 GCA_902168405.1 Peromyscus aztecus | reverse complement strand
GCCTTTCCTGGAACTCGCTATGGAGACCAGGCTGGCCTCGAACTCACAGAGATCCGCCTGCCTCTGCCTCTTGAGTTCTGGGATTAAAGGCGTGTGCCACCACCGCCCGGCAAGGCTATACCTTTTGTGATCATGACATAATTTCTTCGCTTAGGTATGATATCTCAGAGACTATCTGTGGTTCAGAATTGCTAATTACTGCCTACTGTGTAGGCCCAGAAGTTTCTTCCTCCTATTTATGGGAGTACAATGTAATTCTCTTTAGAAATGGATCCTGGTGGTAGAGAACATTTTGAAAGCTCAAGAGGTCTCAGGGACCCTAAACAACTTGTAGATTTTCCAAAAATGAACAGAAGTTGGAGACAGTGAGGATTCCCTCTCCTATGACCCAGTTTAAGAGAGGTTTCCACGCTGTTGGCAATGGGCATTGAATCAGAGTCTCAGGTCACATCTCAGCATCTCTGCTTGGTATTCCTTTGATATGGCCCAGTCACTTAACCCAGCAAAACCTGAGTTTCTAAAATGGGGACATAGCTGCTTGATAGGGCCTGTGGTGACTAACTGAACCTGTTATATCTGTGAGCACCCTGGATTGTGCCTGGTGCACAGTCGGTATGTCAGAGTTGTTAATGCTTAGTCAGTGAAGAGACTGGCTCGGCTGTAAGCAGGAAACGCTGTTTCCCTGCATTTGTCTTCCACGGTGACTACAATTGCTAATCTCCAGTCTTCTCTCATAGCCGGGAGCAGTGCTTCCTACCCACAGGTAGGTGTAGCTTCTTAGGAGGGCTCACTGAGGTTTCTGGGATCTGGCTTCCTTTTTAGGCCTCTGTCTGGGATACAGCAGCCACTGAGCCTTCAGGGACCCAGCAACCAGCCCTACCTTCAGAGAGCAGTAACCTGGCACGTGAGTTCAGCCCAGATCTCAACCAAGTGCCTGGGTCTAGAGAAGGACTAGGGTTTAGGACACTTGATCAAGGACATACAAGTTGGGAGGTTTCCCGTGTCCTTGCGAGGAATGGGGTTCATTTTAGTCCTTGGAGGAAGGGTGGGCACATATCTTTTGGTGGAAAGCAGAGGAATGCCAATGGACTCTTACCACCTCCTTAATGTAACTCCTGTCATTGAATTCACAGAACCTGAACATGGCCCTAACACCGACCTCCTTGGAACCTCACCCCAAGCCTCTCTGGGTATGACAGCTGGCAGATACGGGGAGGCTGGGAGAGAGTGAGCATCAAGTATGTTCTGAATCTCCGCTGCCTAGTCATGTGAACTGAGCACAGGGGTCTGAGCATGGACCCCTGTTGGGTGGGAACTGGCAGCGAAGTTCTGACTGCCACTCTGACTTCAGTGTCTTTGAGCCCTGGAGGGCTGTCATTTTAAGTGTGAGGGTGGCTCAAGCGAAGTATGGAAGGCTGGAATGGGATTGGACACCCATCCCTGGTGTTAGGCGGGATTGGCCTGTTTGGTCTGTTTCCTGAGGTGTGCTGATAGCTTTGAGCTGCTCGTGACTAGAAGCAACACTGTCCTTCCAAAGTTCAGTCCTTTCCTACTCTTCAGTGGCCGTCAGACTTGCTTAGGGTAAACAGTCCCTTTGCTGACCTTGGTTTGTTCTGTTGACTCTTGGGGGTTGGGGGAGGAAGCCAGTGGAGGGACAATCCTGGTGATTTTGTGAGAAGCTTTGGCATAGCTTTGAAACAGGCTCTGTATAGCCTCTGGGTTTGGGAGCTTTATGAAACTTCTGGGGTGGGCCCTTGTTAGCCACAAGTCTGTTTCTCCTCCAGAGTCCATGTATCTGTCAGCTAAAGGGGCCTCTTCTGCCAGAGGTAACCAGTGCTTTGGGAAGCCTGTCCCCTGCTTGTCCGCTCCCTGCTCTAGGATCTGAGGCTGTTCAGCAGCTCCCCTACTCAACAGTTTCACCTTGGTCTGGGTACTTTGTCTTTGGTGCTTCAGGTCTGGGCTCTTACTGCTACTTTTTGGGCGTCAGCAAGCTCTCCTAACCTTGTCTGTCTTTGGCGTGAACAGTCTTGGTTGGAACTGGTGGTGGCAGTTTTGCCTGCCCATCTGAAGCAATTCTTTTTAGATGCTCTTGCTGTGAAGCCGCATGGTGTGGACTGAGCCATGTTCTCTGACCTTCCTTTGTCCTAGCTCATGCCCACCCTCTTCCTCACACAGAACTGAAAAGCTCCATTATTGGCAAGAAGAAGCCAGCAGCAGCTAAGAAAGGGGTAGGTGGAGAGAGGCAGTATTGTAGGGTGGTTGTGAGCTGGAGTTGGACTCCTTCAGTTTGCCCATGTACTGGCTAGCTCTGTGACTGGCCAAGGTTCTAACTTGTCTGAACCTTGTTTATGGAAGGGATTTAAAGATACCCATCTTAAGGGGACTCCTGGGCAGTAAGCAAGATCAAGCACATCTAGTACTTAGAGTGCTTGGCACATAGCAGGCCCCAATCAACATTAACTTCTGTCCTCATTCCTGAGATGTGTGTGGGGGTTGTGTGAAGCTCCTCAGAACCAGCTCTAGCAGAGTCACTGTTGTCTTAGTTCATTGTTCCTTGGACCCTAAGAAGGAGGACCCCCTTCACTGTGGGTATGACTACAATGACCATACTGGGGAGGGAGCTGAAGAGACTGACTGGCAAAACCCCACATCACATGGTTTTCTCTTCAGCTGGGTGCCAAGAAAGGCTTGGGAGCTCAGAAGGTGAGCAACCAGAGCTTTACTGAGATTGAGCGGCAGGCCCAGGTGGCAGAGAAGCTCCGGGAGCAGCAGGCAGCTGACGCCAAGAAACAGGCAGAAGAGTCGATGTGCGTGATTGCTATGGTGCCCTTGGCTTGTGTGGGGGTTGGGGGCAGGTGGCATGGATGGCAGCCTCTGACTGTTCATTCCCTCCAGGGTTGCTTCCATGCGTCTGGCCTACCAGGAGCTCCAGATTGATCGCAAAAAGGAAGAGAAAAAGCTACAGAACCTTGAAGGAAAGAAGCGAGAGCAGGCTGAAAGGCTGGGCATGGGCTTGGTGTCCCGGAGGTGAGGCTTGGGCCCTGGTGTGTCAGAGAAATGGCATTATTTTTCTGGGAGCCCGGATAGACCCTACCCAGCAAGTCAAGAGTCCTTGCTTAGGCTTCCTCTGAGGCTGAAGAGAGAGAGGATTTTGTTGTCTTAAGGCACCTAGCACAGTGGTTGGTCCATACATATGTTAGTTGTTTGAATGAACAGGATCAGGTGCTATTTCACTCCATGCTAGGATGGCACTTATTGAGGAGGCTGCTTCATGGCTGGACAGTTTTTTTTTTTTTCAAGACCTTCTGAGAATCTCAGCTTTTTGCCTCCTTAGTCCTTGCCCACTAAATGCCATTTGTCATACCAGATACTATAATACCTCAAATGACCCCACACATTTCAAATGCCTCTGGGTTGAGGAGTCCTTTTGTTTTCTGGTTTTCAAGACAAAGTTTCTCTGTGAAGCCCTGGCTGTTCTGGAACTTACTCTGTAGACCAGGCTGGCATCAAACTCCCAGAAATCTGCCTGCCTCTGCCTCCTAAGTGCTGGGATTAAAGGTGTGTGCCACCACCCTTTGTTTCAGAACTACTGGGTTTATATTCCTGTGCTTTGCTTTAAAAAAGGCAGATCAGCTTTCTGAAGTATTTTGAGTTAATAATATTCAGAGGTTTCAGTAATAGTGTTTTTATTTTTTTGTTGTTTTGAGATGGTCTTACTGTGTATTCCTGGCTGACCTCAAACTCACAGAAATCATTTTGCCTCTGCCTCCCAATTGCTGGAATTAAAGATAGTAATAGATTTTTGTCTTGTTTGTTTTTTGTTTTTTGAGACAGGGTTTCTCTGTATGTAGTCCTGGCTGGCCTGGAACTTGCTCTGTAGACCAGGCTGGCCTCAACTCAGAGATCCACCTGCTTCTGCCTCCCTCCCCAGTGCTGGGATTAAAGCCATGTGCCACCACCTGGCTAGACTTTTATCTTTTAAAAATCTGGGGGCTGTGGATGTAGCTCATTGGTAATGGGCTTGTTTTGCATGCATGAAGCCCTGGGTTCAGTCTCCAGTACTACATAAAACTGGTATGTTGGTACAAGTCTGTAATCCCAGCACTCGAGGCAGGAAGATCAGAAGTTCAAGGTCATTCATGGCTATATATAGCAAGTTTGAGGCTAGCCTGGGCTAAAAATTTATCTGCCAGGCACAGTGGCAATCCTAGAACTCAGGCGATGGAAGCAGTAGGTTCAGGAGTTCAGGAGTTCCCTTGACTGCATAGGAATCAAAGTCAGATTGGGCTCTGAGAGACCCTGTTTCAAAAGAGAAAGAAGAAAAGAAAAGAATAATAATAAAAAGGAGTAGTTACTGGTGCCATTGACTAGAATGTGCCTGCAGTTAGCCGGTGCCTTGGCTCCTCTTCTTAACAGGCTTGGGCTTGTTATCATGAGAAATTTATTAGACGTAATAGTCGTAGGGAGGAGGTCTGGGTACTTCTGTACAGATGGGGAAATTGAGACACTAAGCAGCTTCCTCAGAGCTGTAAACTCAGCAGTTGACAGGTGGATTGCCTTTTTTATTCCAAATTCAATTGTGGTTGTTTGTTTGTTTGTTTGTTTTGGCTCAAGGTTTCTCTATGTAGCCGTGGCTGTCCTGGAACTCATCTTGTAGACCAGGCTGGCTTTGAACTTACAGTAATGTACATGCCTCTGCTTCCTGAGTGCTGGGGTTAAAGACTGAGCCACCACCCTGCTAAATTCAGTATTATTTACCTCTAGGTTCTCTTCCTCTGAAAGGAGAAAAGCCTGATTATTTTAACTTAATCTCTCAGAACATGTACTTGGTATTAGTTTAGTCCCTTCCAGTCTGTATGCTGTTAGTTTAATCATAGCTGATTAGTGAAGTGCATGCATGTGTGGGTGTCTGTCCGAGTATGATGTAAGTGCATATGGGTTTTGTTTGTTTTTGTTTCATGTGTCCTGAGCTGGCTTCCAGTTTGTTATGTAGCCGAGGAGACACTTGAAGCCCTGATCCTCTGCCTCTATTTCCAGTGTGCCACTGTATTAGTTTTGATGGTGGTTTTTAAAAATTAGTGTGCAAGGTTGTTTGGGTTTTTTTAATTATTAATTTCCTTTTTTTCTGTGTGTGTGGGTGTGTGCATGCCATAGTGTGTGTGGTGGAAGTCGGGGAACAACTTGCCTGAGTCGTCAGTCTTCTTTCTCTATGTGGGTTTCAGGCCGGTGGCTTGGCAGCAGATGCTTCTGCCCCTGAGCAATCTTACCAGCACTGACTACATTTTTTAAATTGCATTTTTATGTATTAATCTCTTTGTATTTGTATATGTAATGGACCCACATGTGCTATGGCACACATGTGGAGGTCAGAGAACCACTTGTTGGGGTCAGTTCTCTCCTACTATATCCTAGGGAATGAGCCTGTTCCTTTGCTGCTGCTGTTACTTTAACACAGGGTCTCACTATGTAGTCCTGGCTGGCCTAAAACAGGCTGGTGTTGGGTTTTGTTTCTTTGGATAGTCTTATATAGCTCAGGCTGGCCTTAAGGTAGCTACATAGCCAAGGATAACCTTCCTCTTGAGTGTTGAGATCACAATCACGTGTCACCACACCTGGATGGTTTTTTTTTCTTTTAATTTATTTTCTTATGTTTATGGGTGTTTTGAATGCATGTATGTCTGCACCACAGAGAGCATTTGAGATGGTTGGGAGCTGCCATGTGGGCGCTAGGAATAAACATGAGTCTCCTGGGAAAGAAGCCAGTGCTCCTAACCTCTGAGCCTTCTCTCTAGCCCCTGTATTTTCTTTCTTCCTCCTCCTCCTCTTCTTTTTTTTTTTTCACAGTAAAGCAGAATCTCTTACTTAAATCTAATCTACTTTATTTAAAGTCCAGTTGCAAAATACTCACTCTTTGGAGTTCTTCCCTTTGGAAGCTGTATGTTTTAGTGAGTTTGTGTGACTGAAGTGGATCCTGACAGGAGTGAGGCACTGAGCCATCCTGCCTGCCCACTCTAGGAAGCACCGGCAGATCCAGGTCTTGGTGCATGGGCCAGACCTTTACTAGGAAATGCCCTTCCTCCCTTTTCCCTTTTTCTTCCTCTTCTTCCCTTTTCTTTTTTAAGAGATGGCATGATTAAGGACTCGCTGTGATTCCATGAGGATCATCTGGGTGTTTTTCATCCTCTGCTTTGTGCTGTGTACATCTGTCTCAGGAAGGCTATAGTCCGTGGTGCACTAAGTCTTCAAGTAAGGATGGCGACGGAGCTGGGCATGGCGGCTCATGCCTGTAATCCCAATACTGGAAAGGTTGAGGGAGGAGACTCTGGGTCACATAGCCAGTGTCCTTAGAAAAAACAAATCAAAACCAAAAAGGGAAGAATGGAGAGTGAGCACTCATCATTTGGTATACATGATTAAGATGGCAACAATAGCCATTGTCCAGGGAAAAGCTGTTTGAGAGAACAAAGCCAGTGTGTTAACATTTCTGAGTATGCTCCCAGGTCACTACAAACAGTTCACAGCAGTTCTCTGCCGGGACTGGCCCAGTGCAGTGCACAGACTGGGAGTTAGACTGTGCTTGGGGAAACAGACCCATCAGCCTGCCTGTTGCTCTTGGGAAGTGAACAGTTGATGCTTATTTCCAGCCTTTGGCCTGCTGTGCTTTCTCTACAGCTCCATCTCCCACTCTGTGCTGTCTGAGATGCAGGTGATCGAGCAGGAAACCCCGCTGAGTGCAAAATCTTCCCGTTCACAGCTTGACTTGTTTGATGATGTTGGAACTTTCGCCTCCGGACCCCCAAAGTAAGGCTGTTGCTGGAGCATAGACTTGCCTGTTGTGTTCGTACCCAGGTTTCCCTGAGCTACTCTGCCGTCTCCCTAGGTACAAGGACAACCCCTTTTCCTTGGGAGAAACGTTTGGTTCCCGCTGGGATTCAGATGCAGCCTGGGGTATGGACAGGGTAGAAGAGAAGGAACCCGAAGTAACCGTCTCCAGCATCCGGCCTATTTCAGAAAGGTAGTGTGGGCAGGGCAGTGCTGTGCAGAACTTGGTGCAGGGATGGAGATGTTCAGTGTTGAGTACAGCTGAGAAACTGAATTTCTATTGTTTTTTAATGTAAGTTTAGCAAATGTAAATAACCACATATAGCTAGTGACCATTCATTAGACAGGGCTGTGCTTATCACAACCAGCCTGGGAGCTTTTTTAACTTGGGATTTATTTTATGGTGGGAGAGGCCTGATTTTCTGTTTCAGTTCTGATGTGCCTTCCAAAGGCTATATGCCTTTAGCCTTCATGTTTTGATTGACTGCAGTATTAGGGATCAAACCCACGTTTTCCACCTGCTAGGCCCCCTTTTTTTTTTCCATAATTTATTTTTATTTTATGTTCATTGGTGTTTTGTCTCCATGTACGTCAGAAACCCTGGAACTAGAGTTACAGACAGGTGTGAGCTGCTATGTGGGTGCTGGGAATTGAACCTGGGTCCTCTGGGAGAGCAGCCAGTGCTCTCAGTGCTGAGCCATCTCTCCAGTCCCTTGGCTTTTATTTTAAAAAACAAAACAAAACAAACAAACCTTATTCTGTTGTTCAAAACCCACTGTTTTGTTGGCAGGTTACCATAGATTATCCATTTGTAAAATAGGACATCAGTAATAGCTTCACTGGGTTGTAAAACCCTCAGCTAGAGCCTGTGTAGTCAGTGGAGTGCATGGCCCTTTTATCCACATTAGCCTGATTCTGAGAGAGTGATCCCAGCACTGAACAGTCATGGCAGGAGAGTGGATGGAAGGCAGGCACACAGACTGTCACTTCAGATGCTGAGTAGGACTGGATGGCAGCAGTGATGGTGGGATCTTCTGTACCTCAGGGAGCCTCAGTCTGTGGAGCCTAAGCCCTCCGAACTGTATTCTCACTCCAGCTACGGGAGGGAACTGAGGCTCCTTGTGCCTTGGCTTCGCGGAAGAAGGGGGAGAGGAGCTCTTGCTATTCTTTTGGAGGATACTCACTAGGGAAAGGTTCCTGAATTCCAGAGTCACTGGATAGACATGGTTTCCATGGCCAGAAAGCTGTGGTGTGGTTTTTGGTCTCTGAACTCTGCTTCCCCTGGTAGTAATGGGAAGGGACAGAGATGTTCTGCACTGGCCCACAGAACCACGAGCCGGAGGGAAGTGGAGAGCCGGAGCTCAGGTCTTGAATCCAGTGAAGCCCGTCAGAAGTTTGCAGGAGCCAAAGCCATCTCATCTGACATGTTCTTTGGTCGAGAGGTGGATTCTGAGGTTAGTGAAGTTGTGTACTTGGTAGCAGCAGGCAGCAGCCTGAGCTGCTTCACTGCTGTCCTTGGGATATAGTATTGGGGAGGTTGGCATCTGTTCAAAGATTCCCTAGACCTTGCCTTGTCTCCAACACAGTATGAAGCCAGGTCTCGGCTACAGCAGCTCTCGGGCAGCAGTGCCATCAGCTCTTCAGACCTGTTTGGGGACATGGATGGAGCTCATGGAGGAGGTAGGGCCCCAGTGGATGGTCGGCACCCAGTGAGGCCTGTGAGCACAGCTGAAGGCCCTGTAGCCGGGAAGGGCTTCTTGTGGGGCTCTTGGTCACCCCTTCTCTTGCTTTTACAGGAACTGTATCTCTGGGGAATGTACTTCCTACCGCTGACATTGCCCAGTTTAAGCAAGGTGTCAAGTCTGTGGCTGGCAAGATGGCTGTGCTGGCCAATGGTGTGATGAACTCTTTACAGGTGAGCTCACGCTGGGCTGCTGGGCCTGGGAAGAAATGTAAAACAAATGCTTGGAGGTTTGCCTTCTGCTGTATCCAGACACTGCTGTGTAGCCACCAGCCGCTGTAGAGAGAGCGCTTGTTTTTCTTGGCAGGGCAATTTTCCATCCCTGTATTTGGGCTGAGCCTCCCCCTAAGGTGATTTGGCCAAGCTTGTTACTTCTGCTATTCTCTCTTCCCTCCTGGTTCTGTGAGCTCTGGCAGGAGTTCCCTTTTCATTAGTACCCAGGTGGCTTTCACCCCAGAGTCCATCGCATACTCTCAACATGGGGGTCCCCAGCCCCATGCAGCTGCTAGCCTTACTCTGCTGTGGGGTATGCAGGGGTGCACTGTGATTACTGAGGGGCTGCTGCAGATCAGAGACTCTGACTGTGTTTTCCTTCTCCCTACTCAGGATCGCTATGGCTCCTACTGATCCAGGCTCCATGGCTCAGGCCTGTGGTGGTGACAGCAAGAACCCTGATTCCCAGGCCAGGGGTGCCTGCCTTGTGGATCGGGGATTTGTTGATTTTCTGTGTGTGGTGTGTGAGTTGAGTGGCTTTGGAGGATCTTAGGCGAGGGGAATGGTCAGCATCAGCCCTTGTCCTCTGCCTGTGCATCGAGTCCTTGCCCTCACTCCTCACACTCTCCCTCCATGCTAGTGCTCGCTCTTGCAGTCCTGCCCAGAGCTGCTGCTGCTTAGCCTGCTGCACCGGGAGTGAGGGAGGAGTTCCATCAGGATGGCTTCATGGGTCTAGTCCTTCCCCAAGTGGGGAAGGCCTAAGGCTTTGGCGGGCTGTAGGATCCTTGTAGGTGGTCTGGGGGGTCTGGGCCTCGTCTCCTGGAGACGGGGAGGCCTAGCAAGAGTTGTGCTGTATCAGCCCTCAGGGAGAAGTTCTGGACTTGCCACTGCTGGTACTGTCAGCGGCCTCTTCTGGGTTCCAGGGGAGGATGGGTTAGGAGAAGGACCCTGGTAACTCACTAAGGGCTAGAACTTTTGCTTGGCACCTAAAGGGTTTATTTGGGATCAGCCTGGAGGCCTGAGCAATCTTTGTCACCACTGTCCCTTGGAGGCTGACTTCTGCCTAGGTGTCTGAGAGCCCTTATCTATCATTGTTGTGGGTCAGAGCACCCTCTGTCTACGCTTGAGATTCTATCCTCTTGTGTCCTGCTTGGCACCCATGGAGGGTCTCATCTGGGTCCTCCCTGGATGCTGTGAGCCTGCTACCGGCTGAGGAAGCTGAGGCTCTGAGAGAAAGAAGCCCCTGGAGCTCAGCTTTCGTCCTCTGCATCATTCTGGGTTGGGGTCCTGGACAGCACCCCACCAGTCAGTGAGAGCTGGAGGACCTGCAGCTGCAGGCCCCACACTGGCAGCTGGGCCACGCACTGTGTCACCCTTGGTGCCACCCCCTGCCGCGCTGGCAGTCTGGGCCCAACCCTACCTGTGGATTGCAGGTTGGGCTCCCGAACACCACAGACCACTCTTCCCTCACCCTCCCCAGAGGGACATGACCTTCTTTCAGCACTGTTTGTATTGAAACAAAGTGGTGTCAGAATAAAGCCCCCACGGGGCCTGTGGGTCAGTGTCCTCTCCATCCTGCCTCCCTGCCCAGTGTGGCCCTTCGCTCACTCGCTGGGCTCCCACGGATATGGATTGGGCGTCGGTGCCAAAGCTGAGGGCACTCTCTCCGGGGCCTCCAGCTTGTCTCTTCTCTGAAAGCCGAAGGCCCCTGGCTCCTTGCCCCTGTGCTGCCGCGGGGTCCGGTACAGCCTCGACCTCACCACCCTGTTGCACGTGGAGGAAAGAGGTGGTGTTAGTTGACCCTCGAGTTCGTCTGCATCCTCAGTGGTCCTGCACCTCACGACAGGAGGCAGACTGGGCTGTGTCTGTTTGGTCAGTGTCTCCACAGCCTAGACTGGCCTTGTACTTGGAATCCTCTTGTCTTGGCCCTGGCACTGGAGTGACAGGCGTGCACTAAAATGCCTGGCCTGAAAAAGCATTTCAGAGATTCAGACTTTGGAAGAGTTAGAGATGCTGTGTGTAAATCCCTCTCCTTACAGGGCCACTTTGTCCTTGGGACTCCTCAGCACTGTACAGTTCTAAACCACTCTGGGACATGCAGGGTTAGAAAGGACAGGTAAAGGGAGCCATGGAGTTCTAAGCCACTGATTTCCAGTGCTTTGGCATGACCTGGGGTGTTTGTGAAATAGAGATTTCTGTTTCTAACCCCAAATTGGCACAGTAGGACTCCAGCTTGGTAATTGGCACCGTCCCAAACTTCCCTGTGGTTCTGCCACACACCAGAGTTTGAGAAACCTTTCAGGAACTCACTCAGGTGCTCGGCACTGCAGGGCTTTGGGAAGCCACTTGTAATCACCTACTGGCAGGTCTTGGCAGGGAGGAATGGAGGAAAATTATGTGTTCAGTAAGTGGTGACATTGGCTGTGCCGTGAGTCCTGCATGAATTTTATTTTGCAGAGGATCTACCTCATTCAAGAAAGGTAAAGATCACCTCTTCACTTATCCAGTCTCTGCTCCAAAACCTTAGGCCTGCTTTGTGCATCTGTGCACTACTGCCCTGACCTGGGAGCAGGTCTTCACAGACCCTGGAAAAGGCCATGCAGCTCTAGTTCTTGTGGCCAGGGTCTCACAAGTGGTAGAACCTGACTGAAAGTCCTGAGATGCTGCTGAAGGCCATTTCAGTTGTGCCTCTGCTTTGATGGCTGCCAGGTTCTCTGTCAGTGGAGGCAGGTCTCCCTGCTCCAATGGCCCCCTGGCTCCACCTCCCGTCAGTTAGAAAGGCCCCCAATCACTTGCCCTTTCCCTCCCCTTAGCCTACTGGCTTTAGACTCATTGCTTACCAGAGACAAGGGACTTTATTCATTTCACAGATGGGACTATTTGATACAAACTTGAAGCCGACTTGGAAAGTGGAATTCTTGCCATCCTCCCTCTTATTCCAGCTAGTGGCTGATTTCTCCAGCAGAAGGCCACGGTTGATATTCCCAGTATGTGCTCTCAGGAGTCACCCTTGACCATGAAGACCCTGCATTACTAATTCATGTTCCTCTTGTGGGAAATGACCCTCACTAGGAGGGTCGTGGCTGGCTGAGAAGACACTGTACTTAAAGCAGAAGCAGACTGCCAACAAAAGGCTAAATGCCAAAACCCTTCCCAGAGATGAAGTGGCCTTCAGCTTAGGGCACAGCAGGTTGTCAAAAGCTGAGAGCATGAATTACGGGATTTCTGGGGTTACTGAACTATCTGGAGGGTGGTTATTCACGCTTCTCTCCAGCAGAGGGCGGCACAGTGATGCTGGAGAAGTCTGGTGAGGGCAGCAAGAGCAGGGTGGGAGCAAGGTACAGGCCACAGATGGGACCCTTCAGATTCAAGTCTCAGACTCATCTGTCTCTTCAGTGGAGCCATCGCTCTCTGCATCCAATTTGCGGGAGCGATGGAGGGGTTTCCATGGGGAACCAACCCGGGGAGGGGTTCGGGAAGGCAGGCAGCTGGCCTCAGAAGTGGCAGTGATGGAGTTGACCAGGCCTGGGACCTGGACCAGCCTGAAGAAGGAAAAGCCCAGAGTTTGAGTCTCCTATTCAGAGGCCAGCACCTCCATGCACTTGAGCAGACCCCCAAGGACGTAGGGTACCTTTGTTCTCTGCTGGCCCCAAGCCCTTTCACTGACCAACATGGGGTGTTAAAAATAGGTGCTGTGTCACCTACAGTGGTCACAGTCACCGCTAACAGATCTGGCTTCCACAAGAGGGCAGCATCTTCCCACTTGACACTTACAGCCGCTCCAGCTCCTCATCCATGGCTGGGTCATGCATCAAGTCTCCTTTGTCTGGCAAAGCTCCTAGAAGATAGGGTTGGGGTGAAGTCACAAAACAACATGAGGGCCCTGCAAGGGAGCAGATGCTCTGTCCCTCGCCTTCATGTCTGACAACTCGTTCATCAGGGAAAGTTAGTCCATGTGGAACAGGAAGTCAGCTGCTGCTTCATACATTTAGTGATCTCACTTTCCCTCCCTTACTTGGGGCAAAAGTGACAGCTAAGGAGATATCCCCAAACAGGTGATCAACCCCCTTCCAAGATCAGATGTGCTTTGTGACCAGCACTGGGTGTTCAGTTCCTGAGGCCCCAAGTGCTGAGCTGGAAAGATTATGGTCTAGGCTAAAGCCAAAGGGTAGAAAATAGCCAATGTATGCAATTGCCCTTCCCTTGATCCCATCCCCTCAAATGTAGGATATGTGGAAACATGTTGAAATTGCTGCTTCTAGTGAGGAGGAAATTGATCCCATCCTGAGGCCTGGTACTAGCATCTGTCTGGATTGGTTTCCTTAGCCATAAAGGCATACATAGGTTGGTGATGCTATTGGGAAGTGTATGAAGAGTTTTGGGTGCTTCCTCCAATGAAATTTTCTTCTTTTTGCTATTTTTCAGAATAATCAGATTTTTTTTTCCTAGCTAGGGAAAAAAAAAACCCAACAACAACAAAACCCACCTCCATAATGAGTAGGAAGGTGAGACTGAAATTTGCAGAGAGGGAGAGTCTCCCAGTAAATTGTTGAGGGACGGGGCTGAATGGCAGTCAGTCTCTAGGCAGACAGTGGTGCGGGCTCAGAGAGACCAGCAGCAGCCAGCACTGCCCCCTTCTGACTCCATCACACCTTCAGGTTATGCCTCAGATCATTTTGTGGGGACAAAGATTTCTTCCACAAACTGTTTCAAGCAGGCTATTTCCAAGTTCCTATTTTTACCACGTGCTGCCTTCTGTTGCTGCCTCTTCTACACATTAGTCATTAATTAGTAGTTAGAAATAAATTGTGTGAGGGTCCTTTTTATCCTCAGAACTGGAGATTGGACTGAAGGGATTTTTGTTTTTGTTTTTTGTTTTTTTTAAGACAGGGTTTCTCTCTGTAGTCCTGGCTGTCCTGAAACTCACTCTGTAGACCTGGCTGAACTGCCTGCCCCTGCCTCCCCAGTGCTGGAACTACAGGCACGTGCCACCACTTCCCAGCTTTGAAGGCTCTTTTCTAAGAGCAGAGAGGTGGTGAGGGAGGCAGTGCAGGCCGTGGTTGTTGCTAACTAGCTTTCTTTCCCTCCTAGCAGCTATCACTGTAGAAAAGCGGTCAGTTCCCAGGACTGTGACACAGAGAGTCACCACGGTTCCCAGTTGGCCTCTTTTCTAGCCCAGTCCAGCTGGCGACCCTGTTTATGAATCTTCGTTGAGCAGGTCCCCGACTCCCGTCTGGGTAGCATGCATGTTAGCTCGCCTGTCTCCTAGAACACTGGCAGCTGTGTGTCTACAGAAATACGCATAAAGGTCCCAGCACAGCTTCGGCTCACACTGTGCTGGGCATTTAGCAAATGTTAATTGTCCTTCTCTTGATCCCATCCCCTCAACTGCCACAAGGAGGAGGGATGCCTTGTGTCCCTCTGAGACTCAGAACCCTGGATCTAATCACACAAGGAGATCCTCCAACCTCCTCCAGGATCTGGGTTTGTGGCACACACCTTTAGTTCCAGCACTTGGGAAGCAGAGGCAGGCAGTTCAACGCCAGCCTGGTCTACGTAGTACATTCCAGCTACAGAGCTATACAGTGAGACCCTGTCTCAAAACAACAAAGACGACAAACCTCCAGCAGGAGTGGCCTGCCGGCCCTCCCCGGGAGCGTGGCTGGGGAGGAGCGGTGGGCGGAGGCCAGCCAGTGAGAAGAAAAGCGATAGGGCAGTAAAACTGGGCCAGTCGCCACTCTTCTCCTCTCTCTCTCAGATTTATCAGATTTTTTCCCACCTGGGAAAAAAACACCTCCCAGACACACCTTTGCCCTGTTTCTAAATTGGATTCAGGTCACTTTGATATATAATCTCCAGAACTCCTGGGTAAATAGCCCTGTGTCTGCCCAACCTGCAGGCCACTCCCTAGAACAGAACCAGAGATTCTCTAGGGAGGGGCTGGCCAGGCCTATGCCAGGGAGCAGAGCAGCAGCTCATTCATGTTGGGGCAGGGCAGAAAGTTGTCAGTCACATGGGACCTCCTAGGGCTGGCCGTTGTGGGTTATGCTCACTGTAGCTTCTAGGCCGGAGAATCAGAGACTCCTACCCCTGTAAGGGCCATGTCTGCCGACAGAAGTCAGCTGCTACCTGTGCTGGGAGGAGCCCAGAGGTCACGGGGGCTCTACTTACCCAGTGCTTGGTTGATTCCATGATGCTTTGAGAGGGCCACAAGGAATCCATAGAAAGTGAGCCTCTGGACATTGCTCAGGATCTCTTTGACAAGTGCTGGGGGTGGACAGCTAGAAGGGAAAATGCAGAGGCCAAATTCAAGCCTAAGTGCCATCTTTTCATCCACTCCTCCAGGACACTCAAAAGCTGGGAGACCATGGCAGGAGCAAGGCCCAGACCTCAGACACACAGGGCTGGGATGCTCAGTGCTATTCAGTTGGTGAGCTTAGAGATGGAACATGCTAGGCATGTGCTCTGTCACACCCCAGCCCCATAACCAAAGCTTTTACAGGGAACCCAGATGAGAGGGCAAGAGGACGCGGCCACTGGTGACAGCTCCTTGCCTGGAGGCTATCCCTAAGGGGCCTTTGTGCCTCAGTTTCACCTTCCCTTTCTGTGGAAAGGTTTGGAACAGTCAATGTTTCCTTTTCAAGTAAGCAAGTCACCTACAGCTAGTTTTTCCTGGTGAAAGTGCTCCTTTGTGAGCCACCTGCTTTGGGGGCAAATGGCCATGTTTTCAAAATGGCCATGTTTTCAAATTTGGAAACCCTGAACCAATCAAAATATATTGCTAGAGACTTGTTCCCAGACCAGCAGCCTGACCCCCGGGGCTGAGGTGGGTGGGGCCTTCGCCCATGTCCCACCTGTACTTGTGCCGGTCACACAGGTTTTCCAGGCGCTGATAGAACAGTGATGCCTCCACTCCGTCCAGCATCCCGGCATCACCCAAGACGGGTCGCTGGCGATGCTGCCCACTGGATGATGTTGGCACAATCACTGTGTTGGGGTTCTTCCCTGACAGCAAGTCCTGATAGATGGCAGCCACACTGTCCAAAAACTCTGGTACCATAGGGATGGGAAGGTACAGTTTAGGCAAGGAGGTCATATTTCATCTCTTCACCATGCCCCCCCTTCTCTGATAGCTCAGTTCTGTCCAGCCGCCGTGCAGATTCAAAAATACCTGAGGTGATGGACTGTTGCCCTCATGAGACATGACACTCCTGTGTGCTTCACCTGGGGCAGTTCCTAGACTAGATGGGCCCCCACTGCAGACCTGCAGAGCACCCTATCTTTTTAATTCATTTACCCAGCGACAAGTTTGCTATGTAACTATTTGCTTCTCTGTCTCCTTGCCGGAATGTAAGACTCTTGAACAATGGCAGGGCTCATGCCCTGCTGATGTCTCCTGTGCCGGTGCCTAGTACTGTGCCGGTACATGTTAAATGCCATAACTGTTGTTTCTTTTGAAAAGTGAACACATGTACATTCTCACTGGTTAGCCCATTTCATGAGGCCATCTGCTTCATGAAAGCCTGGTGGAGGCTGCAGGAAGTATCTTTGTTACTGCCCAGACTGGGCCTCTTTTAGTGTACTCAAAATACCTTGAAAGAAAGGAAGGAAAAATAAATACCACTGAGGAAGAGAGGGCCCTGCAAACTGCTAATTTAGTAATCATTTGAAGTTGTTTTCCAAGCTTTGTAGTCACACCATTGTTAATAAACAATGACTTATGGCCTGCTCTCTCTCTCTCTCCCTCCCTCTCTCCCTCTCTCTGTCCCTCTTCTCCCCCTCCCTTCCTCCTCTCTCTCCTCTGTGTGTGCATGTTAGAGGAGAGGAATTCTCCCAAAGATGGCTGCTCCTTCGCTGAGGTCTAAGAGCTTCCGAGAAGTGAGACAGATGCTGGTGCTGCTCGGAGCAGGTGGTGCGACCCCGGCTTCTAGCTCCTGCCTGAACAGCCCTTGGGCTGCAATCAAGTAAACAGAATGTGGCACCTAAGTGAGGCCAAAGCTGACTGGGGCACTGGCTGGCAAGAAGGCTATTTCCAGGCTCCAAAGACAGCTTTCTTTTTTACTGGAAAAGCACACTTTAACCAAGTTTCTTTATGGATGCAGCAATTTCTAAACCCCAAATTCAACTTGGTATATGAGTTGTATACACTTATATTTATTTATCTATTTTTATTCCATTTATTAAGTCAGAAGGGGCTTAAGGGTGCAACTGACATGAACTGGGAAGCAGAGTGGAAGTGAGATAGAGCTGGTGTGTGTGTGTGTGTGTGTGTGTGTGTGTGTGTGTGTGTGTGTGTGTGTAGAGATTCTTGTTCTTTTAGAGATGAGGTCTCATTATGTTGCCATGGTAGCCTTGATCTCCTAGACTAAAGTGACCCTTGTGCCTCTGTCTCTTTAGTAGCTTGAACTACAGTCATGTACCATTGTTTCTGGTTTGGTGTGTGCTTATTAAAAACTATGAGTATCGTAAAAGATGTGCCACACATGGTCAAGGGCTAAGGGAGTGGCTAAGAGCACAGGTCTGAGTTCTAACTATGCAAGCTTATCTCTTAGGACTAGTGAACAGATTGAAGGCCTTGGTGCGCACCGGGAAGCAGTGAGGTTTAATCAGTGAATGCTATGGATGCTTCTTCTGCAGTTGTCACTTAAATGGCTTTTTTTGTGCTGCTGACTGGAAGAAGTGTTTTCTCAGTATCTTCAGGAGACTGAGGAAATAGGCTCGGCAGACTGAATAATGTGACCACAGTGTAAGTCAGACATCCTGTTGGTGGGTCACCCCTAGAGGAAGTGGGGAAGGGAATATGTGTGCCAGGCACACAGATGGAAAAGAGGGTGAGAAAGGGAGGCATGGTCCCTGACAAAAGCCACATGGGGCCTGGAACATTCTTACCTGAATAATAAAACTGGATCTGGAAGGCAAAGAGGAAATCTGAAAAAGACATCAAGCAGTCCATGGCATCATCCATGAGCACGATCCTGAGGGGAAAGAGGGAGAGAATGAGAGACAAGAATACGTTACATGTGTGTGCCTTTGAGGAGAGAAAAGGCCAAGCTGACAGACAAAGATTATGCACAAACACGTTGTTTCTAGGCCTCCAGTCTCCCTTGGGGCTGCCGCATATTTGGGAAAAGGGTCCCAAAGCAAGTTCCTCTTAGAATCACCTCACTTCTCCATCAACTGAACTCTGCTACTGAACTGGGCCGAGCACACTGCTCCCAGGGCAGGCTCCCAGGTCAGTCTCCGTGGCACCAGTCAGTGGAACATGGACAGAGTGGGCTGGAGGCAGCAAAGAGAGGGTGCAATTGTAATGCAGCCAAGACTTCTTTTCATATCCTTAAGCAGTAAATCCTTTCATTCTGCAGTGAGGACCATTTAGTTCCGAATAAATACCGCTCATCAGAAAAGGCAAAAAAGAACAGCCAAGAGGTTTAAAGGGGTCTTGGCAAGTGGTGCTGAGATTTAATAAGCTACCAAATGGCCAGAACCTCGACAGGCACCTCCACTCTGGGACATGGAAGGTAGATTGGGGGCAGGGGGGAGTGGGCAATTCTGCACTTGAGAGGGTCAGAGAACACATATCAGCTAGTGTGGAGGCCACTGCAAGTACCCATCTCTGCTCTTCCTACTGGGCACCCTCAAGGAGAAACCATTTGATTGGTAAAGAGATCACACCAAGGCCATGTTCATAACTCTGCTCAGGGATGTAGCTGAAGGGGGACAGGAAGAGAAGGCAGTTAGCACTTGCTGGGCTCTAGCCGTGTGCCAGGCAGAGTGCCAAACTCCTCTACTGGAGTGAGCTGGGCCTCCAATCTGTTTCTGACAGGGCCCTTCTGGTTTTATCTCTCTTTCTTTCTTTCTTTCTTTCTTTCTTTCTTTCTTT
>CABHPQ010161244.1:0-29880 GCA_902168405.1 Peromyscus aztecus | reverse complement strand
TTTCTTTCTTTCTTTCTTTCTTTCTCTCTCTCTTTCTCTCTCTCTCTCTCTCTCTCTCTCTCTCTCTCTCTCTCTCTCTCCTTCTTTCTTCCTATTTTAAATTGTTTAGTTTTGCTTTGGGGTATTTTTCTAAATCTCTATTTCCTTGAATCAGAGGGTCTCCAAACTGGCAGTGGATCAGCTTGAGAGTCAGTGGTATTTACTCTAGAGAAGGAACTTTATGGAGAATGCTCTCTGAGTAGTAAGCACCCTTGTCTTAGAATTGTGCAAAGCAGGGCTAGGATTAGGGTTAGAGTTAGGCGCTAGGGGTGAGGGTTAGGTCTATATTCCTGAAGACAGGAAAGGGTTCCTAGGAGCTGTGATAACAATAGTAGAGACAGGAATGGCACTACACATAGTATTTAACTACCTTCATTAAACTTCACCCCATAGCAGCAGAAGATGTTGGACTTGTTACTTCCTTCTGTACCTGAGGGTCTTTGATCCCACAGGAGTCGGCTTACTCAAGTACACACGTCACTTGTGAGTTTGTATGACACCAAAGGCTGAGTGTTTCCATTAGGTCACACTGCTTCTTTCAAAAGGAGGAAGAAGCCAAGTGCATGCCTTAGATCCCAGCACTGGAGAGGCAGAGGCAGAGGCAGCTCTGTGAGTTCAAGGCCTGGTCTATGTAGAGTTCCAAGACAGCCGGAGCTACTTGGAGACCCTTTCTAAAAATAATAAGACACACTAAAAGCCAGGCAGTGGTGGCGCACGCCTTTAATCCCAGCATTTGGGAGGCAGAGGCAGACGGATCTCTAACAGTTCGAGGCCAGCCTGGTCTACAAAGTGAGTTCCAGGACAGCCAGTACTACGCAGAGAAACCCTGTCTCCAAAAAAACAAAAAAACAAACAAACAAAAAAAAAAGACACACCAGAAACACTAGCATTAGCGTATACATTAGCTTCTGGGGCTCATTTGTATTCTGTCCCGTGTATATCTTAGAGCTTTAACTGTTCCTTATTATCTCTTGGGGAGAAGGAAAGCTGCCTCCACTACCAGCTGGAAAAAACGGAGGCCAGCGTGGGAAGCGGCAATGCTGCAAGGGCCACAGGGGGGCGCTGCGGTCCCTCCCTCGTCAGTGCCCGGGAAACAACCCAAGCACCCAGATCCAAACGGCTCCCATGATTTCACACAACCTGAGGTGGGGGGGAGAGGGAGAGGGAGAAGGAGAGGGAGAGGGAGAGGGGGGGAGAGGGAAGAGGGAGGGTGAGGGAGAGGACGAGAGAGGAGAGAGAACGAGGGCACTGAGCGAGCCTGCCTGAGACATCTGGACGGGAGGGAGTAGAGACAAGGTCTGGGTTAGTGAAGATCCGTGCAGGGGCGGAAGGCCCTCCGCCAGGAAAACCCAGGGAGGAAGGGCCACCTCAGGAGGAGAGAAGGGACAGCCCTGTCCCTGCTGCTCTACTCCTGGATGGCCAAGCACCCTAGAGGCCAAAAGCAGGTGACTTCAGGAGAGCACTGGGCTGAGCCTCACCCCGGGAAACCTTGGGTGGTACCGCCTCCTCTATCATTAACCTGGATCCTAGGGCTCATGTGGATAGTCGCAGTTGATTTGTATCTTTATTAGTCATTATATTGTGATGCAATTAAAATACCGTAAAATCAACCCATTACAAATATATAACTCAGTGTTTTAGTATACTAAGAACATTGTGCAATCATCATCATCACAACTGCTAATTCTAGAAGTTACCTCTCTTGCATTTCTCTCCCATCAGCATGCTCCTGAGGCAGACTCTGCATCCCAGAGGCTCCAAGCAGATCCTGCCAGTACCTCTCTGGACTGTAGGAAAATGCCCTCCCTAACCCAAGACTATATACAGGGCAAAACTCTATACTCTGCCCCCACCTCAGAACTGGCTCAGCTTTCTGCTAGGCTTTTTAAAGAAAGATTTATTTTATTTTTAGTTATGTGTGTCTATGTGTAGGTATGTGCATGTGAGTTCAGGTGCCTGAGCATCCGGGTTACAGCAGTGGTAACTGGGTGCTGAGAACCAAAGCCAGGTCTTCTGGAAAAGCTGCAAACACTCTTCATTACTGAGCATCCCTCTAACCTGAGAGGCCATTCTTGATTAGAACGTTAGCCTCCTTTTATTTCTTTTATTGTGTTAAGTTTCAGGTTTTATTTAAGTACAGTTGGTTTTTTTTTTGTTTGTTTGTTTTTTGTTTTTTGTTTTTTTTTAAATGCACACAAGCTGTGCGTTAACCCCACATCCACCCTGCTGTGTAGTTAGCTGCTGGGACTGCTGACCTGCCGGCAGCCAGAGAGACAATGGTTCAGATGCACATTATTTACTTCTTTCGCATCCTGGCCACAGTCTCCCCCATCCCCCTTCTTCCCGTTCTCATCTACCCCAGGAACTTGCTGCTCTTTTCAGGATGGCTTTGCTGCCCTAGGAGGAAACACCTTCAACAGTCTTAGCAGAGAAGAATTGGCCCGAGAGCAGTACTTTCAACTTTGTGGATCAGGAATGTGTGCCTGTCACCTGGGAGTATGAGCTTATCTGTGTGCTGCTCACAGAAGCAGTGCTGGACGTGGAGATCTGGCCCTTGGGTCTTTCTGCAGTCTGTTGTCAGCACTTCTGGGATTCCAAGAATTGGGCTTACATTTGAATCACTGGTCATGCTTGTGCCAGAAACACCACTTCCTCCTCTTCTCCTTCTCCTCCTCCTAAGACAGGGGTTTCTCTGTGTAGCCCTGGCTGTCCTAGAACTCACTCACTCTGTAGACCAGACTGGCCTCTAACTCAGAGATCCAGCCGCCTCTGCCTCCCGAGTGCTGGGATTAAAGGTGTGCGCCACCACCGCCCAGCCAGAAACATTTCTTGATCCTTTCTTCTGGACAGCATGAGAGACCTAAGGGTGGTCATGATACTCAGTAGGAGATGGCCGCTCCCTCCATAGACATGGGCACTGCTAAGGAAGAGAGACCAACCCTCCTTGAAGATGGCAGAGTGGAGCCTCAGTGGGGGCAGGGTAGCCTACTGTGCTTGACTGTTCCTGCCATTTACTTGGATGAAACTGATACCTGGGTCAGGAATGCAGCACATGTGGATGACCTCGTTTCAAGGAAGGTTCTGGAAGAGTTCTAGGGTGATGGATTGGAGTTCAAGATGATGAGGGAGTTATCTGTGGGAATATGTGTGTGTGTGTGTGTGTGTGTGTGTGTGTGTGTGTGTGTGAGAGAGAGAGAGAGAGAGAGAGAGAGAGAGAGAGAGAGTCAGTCTGTGGATGTCAGAGGGATCAGATCCCTTGGAGCTGGAGCTACATGTGTGCTATTAACTACCTGGTGTGGTTTCTGGAAACTGAACTTGGGTCCTCTGCAAGAACAATACATACCTTTAACTGTAAGAGCAATACATACTTTTAACTGCCAAGCCATCTCTCTAGCCTCTTCATTTTAAAAATAGAAAAATATCTTTTTTATTTTGAAAATTAAGGCATTGGAAAGATAGCTCAGTGGATAAGAACACTTGTTGAGATTGTAAAACATTGGTAGTGAACTTCTGCCCTCCGGGGTTCTCCCATTGTGCTGTAAGCCTGTATTTAAGACCTCCTCTCACCTTCAATAAATGGCATTCGGCATTTAAAAAAAAAAAAGAACACTTGTTGCTCTAGCAGCGGGCCTGGGTTCGGTTCCCAGCACCCCATGGCAGTTTACAACCATCTGTAACTCCATTTCCAGGGGTCTAATGCCCTCTTCTGACCTCCACTGCCACCAAGTATGCATGTGGTACACATACATACATGTAGGCCAAACACTCATAAAATAAAACTAAATAAATAAAAACAAAGCCCACCCTATAAAGACAAGTGGTGATATGTGTCTGTAATCCTAGCACTCTGGAGGCTGAGGCAATGGGATTGTTAGTTCAAGGCCAGCATGGTCTACATAATGAGACTCTGTCTCAAACAAAACAAATTAAATCAAGGCAAAACAAAACAGACACAAACACCACATGTAGTCCTGTCCATCTCCAAACAAATGCTCTGACCCATGAACATTCGAGCATACTCTTCTTGCTCTCAGCTCCAGCAGAACTGTGGGAAAGGCAGGCAGGAAGCTATCACCCTGCCTTTGTCTTCCCAGACAGGGACAACCTGGGTTGTCCATCCCCACAGATAACCCCCTCATCTTGAACTCCAATCCATCACCCCAGAACTCTTCCAGAACCTTCCTTGAAACAAGGTCATCCACATGTGTTGCTTTCCAGTGGACAGCAGTTGGCTCAGCACCCCGCCCTGCCAGAGGCCTTTTCCTAACATGCCAGCTGCTCTGACACCTGGAGAAGCCTGGCCACCCTGGCTTTGAAGTGGGGCCAGCAGGGAACTGCTGCCAACAAGAGTCTGTACGAATCTATTGGATCACGGAGGGATCCTTGCAGGCGAGGCCTCCGGGCTAGAGAGAAGGCCTCTGGGGAGAAATACAGGCACTCTGGTTCAGGCTGGCTCTGAGCAGAACCATGTGGAGGGTGGAGTCCAGGGCAGGCAACTGGGATGAAGAAAGCGGAGTTGGCAGGGTCTGTGCTAGTCCCAGGGGGTTGGCTGGGCTCTTCCTCACTGACTTCCAACAGCTGGGACAAGCTGGCTGGTTGGGAGGTAAGTGGGTGCCAAGCTTCCAGTCCAAACTCACTGAAGTGCCAAGCTCCTCTGCACCCCTGGTCTAGTGGCATGAGCTGGTCCCTTTTCCCTGACTCAGAGATCAAGTCTCAGCTCTCTCTGTGTCTCGGTTTCTCTTATATAAGAAGAGCTGACCACGGTTCCTATAGCAAAGGACACCAAATAATGCAGGATGAGGATGTACTTTGCCAGGGGGCTCATAAGCACTCAAGAGTAGTGTGAGATGCTGTCAACAGAAGGAGCCTCTCTGGGTTAAGGTGCTGGAAGAGCCTAAAATAGCAAATAAAAGTGGCTGGGGGAAGTGAATGCTGCCAGCTCCCAATCCAGGAAGACGCTGCCAGCCGGAAGCTGGCTATTTAGTTTCTAGCCCACTTTTGGGGGAACCAGCTCTTAGCCAAAGCCCAAAAGAAGAGCTGCTTTACATGACTAAACTTCTTTGGAGAGGTTGTGTGACTAGAGTCCTTCATTGGGACAGCTGAAGCACGTCCCCAAGCTGGTTTGTGTTAATAGTGCACCCTAGCAGACTGATTTAATGTCAGGGCTGTGAGAACAGGACAGTGATAAGACCATGTGAGGACCTAACCCCAAGGTCAGGGAGCATGCTGCTGGGAAGGTTTCCTGGGTCTCTCTCTCCTGGCTTGGGTGAGAGATGTGCTACCCCAGTCCAGTCCTCAAAGGCATAGGACATGTAGGTCACAGCTTTCCCTAGGTGCCAACCTGTACCTCCAGGGCACCCCAATCCCATCTACCCTGTAGAGCCTGACAAGTTTGACCCAGAGCAATATTAAATACAATAATGCTTAATATCCATTTTCATATCTTTTGAATTAAAATTGTATTTACTCGTTTGTGTATATGGAGGTGGACAGCTCATGCCACAGTCATGTGTGGAGGTCAGAGGACAGCTTAAGGGAGTCAGTTCTTTCCTTCTACTATATGGGTCCCAGAGATGGAACTCAGGTGTTATTCTTAGTGGCAAATGCCTCTACCTGATGAGCCCCGCCTCCTCTTATTGATTCTGTGAGATAAGTTTGGTAAGCATATTTACAAGGACATAGAGGTTCAGAAGAGTGTCACAAGTTAACCAAGATCACAAGCTAGCATCTAAAGAGCTCTCACTGAAATCCAGGTCTTTCTGAGTCTTGAGCACAGGTTCTAGGCCATCTGCTCTATCTGTTAAGAACACAGCCTGGACTCCGTGTTGGCAATAACCTTTCTGGGCCTCTGCCCTGCTCCTGCTCCTGCTCTTGGCCTCAGGTCTGGCACCTGTCTACAGAAGGGTTGGAGATTCAGGCCTGCCTCTGCTGCTTCCCTGCAGACACCTTATAGCCTCATTATCCCAGAACCACCGGAGAAGCCTCAGGTCTTAGGTGGACTGCTCACAGGTTTGGGGAGGTAAAGGCCCGAACCGAATGTGCAGCCTAGAAGGGCTCCCTTCCCCTGCCCTACCCACGGCTCCCGCAGGTACCACCAGTGGGAAGACTAGCTGCTCTGCACACTGGGCCTGGGATTCTGTGATCCTCTCACTGCGCTGCTGTCTAGTCAAACCCTGCCTTTCCCTTTTCATTTCAAAGAAGTCCACGAGCTCCCCCATGACGGCAGAGAATAACCTAACACCTATGTTCTTCAGTTCAGCTTTTAAAAGTTGTTTTTTTGTTTTTGTTTCTGAGACAGTCTCAGGTGGCTCAGACTGGCCTTGAACTTGGTTTGTACTCAAGGCTGGCCTTGAACTTCTGATCCTCTTGCCAAGTGGAATTACAAGTAAGTAAAACATTCTTAGGACTGAAAAGCTCTTGAACTTTTAGAGCCTAACATAACAAATATTCTCTTTCAATTTTTTTTCTTTTTCTCTTTTGAGATAGGGTTTCCCTATGTAGCCCTGGCTGGCCTGGAACTTAGTAAGTAGATCAGGCTGGCCTTGAACTCACAGAGGTCTGCCTGCTTATGCCTCCCGAGTGCTGGGATTAAAGATGTGTATCACATTGCCTAGATCAATTTCTTTTTTAATTTATTTCTTTTTTCCCTTGGAAAGGGGACAGTTGTGAGCTGCCATGTGGGTGCTGGGATCTACCAGAAGAGCAGCCCCTGCTCCCAACCACTGAGCCATCTCTCAGCCCACCTAGATCAATTTAAAAACAACAATAAAAAACAATACTAGGGATTGAACTCAGGGCCTTTTTATCTACTGAGCTACATCCTGCCCTCTTCATATTTTTTAATTTGAGATAGGGTCTCATTAAATTGCTGGTGCTCACCTTGAATTCATTCAGGAGTCCAGGAAAGCTTTGAACCTATGATCCGCTTGCCTAACCTCAGTAGTTAGGATTACAGGCCTATATCACCAGGCCAGGCTTTGTTTGTTTACTTTTAACATGGGTTTTACTATATTGCCCAGACTGGACTCAAACTCCTGAGATCAGTGATTCCCCTTCCACAGCCTCCCATGTAGCTAGGACTTCAAGCATGTCACCAACTTCAGCTTTTTTGTGGTTCATGGTACTGAGTATTGAACTCATGACCTTGTGCATGCTACGTATGTACTCTGCCATTGGCTTATGCTCCAGTCCCCAATTTTGCTGTTGGTATCTTTTGTTGAACAGAACATTTACATTTTAATTTCTTGGTCTATTACAACTGCTCTTAAACTGTGGGTCTCGATCCCTGGGGGGTGGGTCCCATACCAGATACCCTGCATATCAGATATTTACATTATGATTCATAATAGTAGCAAAATTATAGTTATAAAGTAGCAATGACACCATTTTATGGTTGGTTTTATCATGAGTTACTGTATTAGAGGGTTAGAGCATTAGAACCCCTGGTCTAGTAGTTAGCATTTGACATTTGAGGCCAGGGTTCCACTTGCCATTAGGAGATTTCTACTTCTTTGATGGTACCTCCCTGTCTCTCTGGGATATCAGCCCCGCAAAGGCAAGGACTTTTTGTTCATTGCTCTAGCAGCAGTACCCAGAGTACCTCGCGGGAATGGCACGCGTGTGCTTGATGAACACAGGCTGCTGAACTACAGTTCTGTCTGTGGACAGTTGTGTTTGTCTTGCTCACTGGGCCTGGGCTTTTCGTAGCATGGTTAAGAATTCTTTTGCCACTTCATACCAGACACTCAGCAAACACTTGAAGAATGAATATAGGAGTGAGGTACTACTTTTCATTCACTATACTATACATGTATTTAAAAATTCTTAATTAAAAACATTTTTTTTTGAAGCTAGATATCATCACTATATAGCTGTGGCTGACCTGGAACTCACTATAGACACCAGGCTGGCCTCAAACTCACAAAACTATGTCTGCTTCTACCCTCAGAGGGATGGAATCAAGGCCATGGGCCACCAAGCCTGCCTTCCATTGTCAACTGCTGGCATTATTTTCTGAGAGGCTGGAGTCCTACTCAGAAACTCCTCTTTACATCTACAGCTTGTGTTTGCCCTCTAATGGCTTCTGATCTTACATTAAGGTCTTTGATCCATTTGGAGTTGATTAACTTAAAAGGGTTTTCTGTAGTTGTAATAGCTGAACCTGCATTTCCAAGCAGCACCCAGGTGCTTGCCTCTGCCTCCTGATTTCTGGGATTAAAACTGTGCATCACATGCTCAGCCCCTACATTACAATTGTAAAAATCAGATAATTTGATCACTTTTCAGCCTTTGGGCTAAAATCAAGTATAAAAAATTAGGTAATTTGTTGGAGTATGTGACATGGGTTTTACATGGATTATCTCATCTCTATTAGCTATCATTATTTCTGTTTTATAGATGGGGAAATTGTTACTTAAAGAGATTAAATAATTGTTTGTTTTTTAAGACAAGGTCTCACTATTGTAGCTCAGGCTGGCCTAGGACTCACTGTGTAGCCTGGGCTGGCCTTGAATTCATTCTTTCCTCAAGAGATTATTGGGATTCTAGGCATGAACCACCATCTCTGGCAAAGTTAAATAACTTGAGTAAGACTATAGGCTTATTGGTGAAGGACTTGGCATTTGAATCCCCAGGGCTGTGTGGCTCTGGCACCTATCCTTGCCCATCAGGCTACACTGTGACTTTCCAGAATGTAAGTGACTTTGTGTAAAGCTGGGCTTTCTAGGAGTGTTAGCTTTTGGAGCTCTGTGCTTTTATTCCTAACACAATGATGCCAACAGTGCCTTTCCTATTTGGGCAGATCCCCGAGTAGAGGTGTGGTCACTGTTTCAGATGACAATAAGGAAGGGAATGTGAGCAATTTAATCCACCCTAGGCAAGAATGCCAGAGGGGGCCTAAGGGTAATACTCTAAACCACTGGTTCTCCAGTGTGCCTCCTAGACCGTCCATATCATCATGGACGATTTAGAAACAGGAACCTTTGGAGCCCTGCCCTAGAACTCTTGAACTCCGGTGAGGCTGCTACCTGGGGTCTAAGAGGCCCCTCAGGTGATTCTGAGGACAGTACAGGGGAAGGACACTGCCTTAAATCTACCCTTGGCTTGGAGCTTCCAAATCTTGTGTTGCTTCAAATGGCTTATAGGTGACAGTGCCCTTGGTTAGGAGGACAGAGCCAGAGGCTAAGCAGGTGTGGTCTTGCCTTTACTTGATGTCTTGTTAGATCATCTTGAGTATTGTGAAAGGGAAAAAAGCCAGAAAGCACTTTCATCTATTTTTACATAAAAACCCACCTTATTATTGCTATTATTATTATGTGCATGGATGTTTTGCCTGCATGTATGTCTGTGCATCATGTGTGCACATTGCCTGTAAAGGCCAGAATAGGGCAACAGATCTGGAACTGGAATTATAGGTGGTTGTACGTCACCATACAGGTGCTTGGAATTGAACCTAGGTCTTCTGGAAGAGCAGCTGATGCTCTTAACTACTGAACTATCTCTCCAGGCTCCATTTAAAAAAAATCTGGTAATAATAATATCAACATTATCATAACAATGAATTATTTATTTACTTATTTATATACTCCTACTTCCTTTTATTTGTGGTTTTTGTTTTGAGATAAGGTGTCATGTGTCCCAGGCTGGCCTAGAACTCCTGATCCTCCTGCATTACCTTCTGAGTATTAGCAGGATAGGCATGCGCCATGATGTTTGATTTAATTATTGTTTATTATTTATTTATTTATTTATTTATTTATTTATTTATTTATTTATTTATTTTGAGATCTCTGTGTAGCCCTGGCTTTCCTGGAACTTGCTTTGTAGACCAGGCTGGCCTTGAACTCAGAACTCTGCCTGCCTCTGCCTCCTAAGTCCTAGACTTAAATTAATATTTACTAAATTTGCTAAACAATTTACGTATGTGTCACTGAAATCTCACAAAACCTCTATGGTTATTATTATTCCCATTTTACAGAAATGGGAACAGGGCTCAGCAAAGTTAAGGGATATCCTTACTGCCATCCAGTAAATGGGCTCTGGTGGGCTGTATATTTACCCTTTTCTTCTTTTTAGGTTTTATTTGTTATTTTTAATTATGGGCATGTCAGTGTGCTTGTATGTGCAAGTGAGTGTAGTGCCCACTGAGGCCAGAAGAGTGTTGGGTCCCCTAGAATTAGAGTTAGGGGCAATTGAGAGCCGCCTGACATGGGTGCTGGAAACCTAACTGGGGTTCTCTGGAGGAGCAGTGAGCACTGTTAACCACTGAGCCATCTCTCCAGCTCCCACATCACACACCCACCTCTTTCTAACACCTGTGCTCCAGTGGGTTAAGTTTAAACCATACTACTTTTAACTGATATTGCAAGTTTACTCTGTGTAGGGCATTATTTTAAGCACATTACAGACAATTATTACCACCTTACAAATAAGGACAGTGATGCTCAGAGAAATAACTTTCTCAAGGGCACAAGGGCATAAATCCAGAGGTCCGGTTCCAATCACATGCTCTGGTTTTGCAAGGCTGGGGATTGAACCGGGGCCGCACACAGCCTATGCAAGTGCTCTGGGTCCCCAAGCCCTCAGGAAAGCTGCCTAGCTTAGAGGACGATGAGTTGGAGATGCTCTGCTGACCACAGGGATAACCTTTTCTCATTCCTGACAGAACGCTGAGGTGGAGGGGGTCTCTGGCTGGGCTGCTGGTGGAGAGAATGTTAGCTCTTTCCTGTGTTCCTAGCTCACACCTGCTGCCCCAGGGCCTGGCCAGAATGCTTGCTGCCCTTAAGGCAGGCACTTGTGGAAATGCCATGTCATGCTCAGGCTCTGGTTCACAGCTGCCTGTGGATTACATTCTTTCCCACAGGCATCATCACAGGCTGGAGCCTCCTGCAGCCTGTCCCCAGACCTCAGGGCCCTGAATAAGTACGCTGGCAGTGGATGGGCGAGGACAATTCCTCTTCTCGCAGGAATCAGCCTTACAGGCTAACCACCCACCTCTGTAACTCCGGTCAGATGCCTGGGCCCTTTGATGGGAAAACTGGCATTCTGACTTTCAGGACAAAGCGAGAAGAGCTTCATAGTCCAGAGGCATTTTCTGGGTAGTTTTCCAGTATGCACGGCAGTTGGAGTAGGGTGGAGGGTGAATGATACTGAGGAACAGGTTGGCAGGGAAGCCAGACACTCACACCTACCGAGGAAACCAAATTCCCCTAACTCTGAATTCATCTCTACTTTGCAGCCACTCCCCTGTGGATTCCCCCAGCACTTCTGTTATTTGTACTTGTGCTCATTCCTCACAATGAGAGAGAGGATGCTTTTCTGTCAGGAGCACGCAAGTCTCTTACCACAGAGGACCAGAAGCCTCTTTGTATTGATAACTGTACAAAGTATATATTCATGACACGGCATTAAGAATTTTGGTTTTCACCAACACTTGAGAGGTAGAGACAAGAGATCAGAATTTTAAGATCATCTTGAGCTACATAGTGAGCACCAGGCTAGCCTGGGCTACCTGAGATCCTGTCTCAACAAAAAGGAAGAATTCATTTTTGTTTGTTTGGTTGGTTGGTTTTTATTTTTTATTTTATTTTATTTTTTGGTTAAGCAAGACAGAGTTTCTCCGTGTAGTTTTGGTGCCTGTCCTGGATCTCGCTCTGTAGACCAGGCTGGCCTCAAACTCACAGAGATCCACCTGGCTTTGCCTCCAGAGTGCTGGGATTAAAGATGTGTGCCACTGCCCAGCCTCATTTTTGTTTTTAAACTTTTATTTATTTAAAAAAATTAATTTATTACTAATGTATTTCGTTTGCATGTATGTCTGTGCACCACATGCATGCCTGGTGCCTGTGGAGGTCAGAAGAGGAGGGTGTTGGATTGGATCCCCTGGAACTGGAGTTATGGACAATTGTGAGCTGTCATGTGTGTGCTAGGAAATTGAACCCAAGTACTTGATAAGACCAACAAATGTTCTTAACTGCTGATCCATCTCTCCAGCCTGTTTTTAAACCTTTAAAATAAAGATCTTGTTTTTTTTCTTTTCTTTCTTTGTGTGTGTGTGTGTGTGTGTGTGTGTGTGTGTGTGTGTAAAATGGTGTACAAATATTCACATATCCATTTATTGATGCATTCATTCAGCACACATGCACAGAATATCTAGTGCATATGTATGCAGTGCATGTGTCTGTGTATACACATGAAGGCCATAACAGGGCCATGGATCCCTGGGAGCTGGAGTTACAGGTGTTTGTGGGGGTGCTGGCTTGCTTTGTGAGTTCTGGGATCTGAACTCCAGGCCTCTTGCCTGTTCAGTGCTCCTAACTGCTGAGTCACCTAGACCAGGATTGGTGTTTTCAGAGTATCCTATTATTTATAATCTTGCAGTGCTTACACAAATCTGATCTTTAGAAGATCTTCGGAAATGGGTGTGGCGAATGCAAAGCTGCGGCTTCCTCCCCTAAGTTTACCATAGACTATCAAGACTGGGAAAGGAAGGAGCTGGAGAGAGGATTCAGTGGTCAAGAGCACTGGCTGCTCTTCCAGAGGACCCCATGGTGGCTTACAGGTCCACAGGATCCCACACCCTCTTCTGCCTCTGTGGGCAGTAGGCACGTAAGTGTTACACAGGCAAAGCATCCATACACATAATTCTGCAAACAAACAAACAAACAAACAAGAATGGGAAGGGAAGACAGCAGCTATGCTGAAGTGAGAAAAACCAAGGTGATATCTGAGAAGAGGTGGTGGGCAGTGCAAGTACTCAAGGGGTCCACTTTAAACTAAAGCATTGCTCTGTGAGGGGCAGGAATACATTTTATTAATGATTATATCCAGTATTCATAGTAGCTACTTGCATGAAACTGACACCCAAGAAATATTTGGTGGGGTTGGAGAGACGACTCAGTGGCTAAGAGTACTGGCTGCTCCTGAAGAAGACCCAGGTTTGGTTCCTAGCACACGTGACGTTGCTCACAACGGGCTCTAACTCCAGTTCTGGAGGATCTGACATTCTTTTCTTGCTTCCTGGTGTTCTTGCACACGTGGTGCACATAAACTCACGCTGACACACACAGACACATAAAAAATAAATGTTTTGTTTTGTTTTGCTTTTGAGACAAAGTCTGTCTATGTAGTCCTGCCTGGCTGTCCTGGAATTCACAGAGATCTGCCTGCCTCTGCCTCCAGAGTGCTGGGGTTAAAGGTGTCTGCCACCACTTTCTGGTTCAGGATCTCTTTGAAGGTAAAAAAAATGTTCTACAATGGACTGTGGTCATGGGGCATGGCTCTGGCAATATTCTAAAAGCCATGAAATGACACATTTTAAGCGAGAGAAGAGTATGGTAAGTGAATTGTATCCCCGCCCTCAATAAAACTATCAGAAGAGAAACATTTGATGAATGTGTAAGAGGTGGTGGTTCTTGCTCTTCTGTCTCTCAGAACCGAGGAGTCCAGTGGTAGCTGAGGATCGCTCACCCCTCCATATATCCACACAGTGGTAGCTGAGGATGGCTCACCGCTCCATATATCCACACAGTGGTAGCTGAGGATGGCTCACCCCTCCATATATCCACACAGTGGTAGCTGAGGATCGCTCACCCCTCCATATATCCACACATTCATTCGTTCGTTCAGCAGACACGCATGGAGTGGTGAGCAGGGTGATTTGAGCAGGAGGATGCTGACTGACACTCAGAAGCACAGGATGCTGCGGATCCTGCCTGCTCTCCTAGACCACACAGTTAGTGGATGCTTCTTCCCTTTTCTTTTCTCTTTCCCTGCCCCCCTTTTGAGACATGGTCTCATATGAACCAAGGGTGGCCTTGGCCTGGGACTCAGAATCTTTGTGCCTTAGTCTCCCCTGAAGTGCTAGGATCACAGGTATGCCCCACCAAGCCCAGGTCCTTCTCCTTATCAGATTTCTTTAAGAGTAATATTTCTATTTTTAAGTCCTGATTTTTTTTTTTTTTTTGGTTTTTCGAGACAGAGTTTTTCTGTGTAGTTTTAGGGCCTGTCCTGGATCTCACTTTGTAGACCAGGTTGGCCTCGAACTCACAGAGATCTACCTGGCTCTGCCTCCTGAGTGCTGGGATTAAAGGCATACACCTCCACTGCCCGGCAAGTCCTGACTTTTAAAGCATGAATTCCACTCCCAATCTCTTGAGCTGAATCTTTCTTTTTTTTTTTTTTTGGTTTTTCGAGACAGTGTTTCTCCGTGTAGCTTTGCACCTTTCCTGGATCTCGCTCTGTAGACCAGGCTGGCCTCGAACTCACAGAGATCCGCCTGCCTCTGCCTCCCGAGTGCTGGGATTAAAGGCGTGCACCACCACTGCCCGGCTGAATCTTTCTTAAAATGAGCTGAACCCAAAGGGAAACTAGCATGGAATTCTGATGTTACCTCTGCTTTCAAAATGAAGAGATAATCTCCCATGATCATCACCATCACCCTGTTCCTTATCCCTTTCTTTCTTCTTCTTTCTCCTTCCTTCCTTCCTTCCTTCCTTCCTTCCTTCCTTCCTTCCTTCCTCCCTCCCTCCCTCCCTCCCTCCCTCCCTTTTTTCTTCTCCTCCTGCTCATCCTCTTCCTTCTTTTGTCCCTTTCTTTTTCTTTTTTTTTTTAAAAAATGATTTATTTTTATTTCATGTACATTGGTTTGCCTGTATGAGGGTATTGGATCCCTTGGAGCTGGAGTTACAGATAGTTGTGAGCTGCCATGTGGGTGCTGGGAATTGAACCCAGGTCCTCTGGAAGAGCAGCCTGTGCTCTTAACCACTGAGCCATATCTCCAGCCCTTCTTTTGCCCTTTCAACTAAAAAACAATTTTAGTTAGGCCTGATAGTGCATTACTGTAATCCCAGAACTGAGGTGGCTGAGGCAGGAGGATACATAGAAAGAGACTATCTCAGAAGACACAAAACCAAACCACAGGAAAACCCCAAACTCCCTTGGGATTGCAGGTTAATGAAAACCCTAAACCCCGCATTAGAGCTTCTGTTAGAGGTCACTGGAGAAGGTGGGTGCAGTGAACAATGGGGGGGGGGCGCTACAAAATTTTCTGTAAATTGTACACATTATTAGCAAAAGCAGTTCATGAGCCTTGAGTACAAAATGTCCTTTCCCAGAAAGATGCTGGGGCCTGCTGCTAGTGCCACCAACTTCCCGTCCTCCAGGTCTATGGGGAGAATGAGCCGGGGGCGTCTGGAGGAGCGAGGTGAGTCTTGATACAGCAGAGCCACTGCGCCTGTGGTTTAAGAAGTCAACTCTCCGGGCAGAGCTGGTGCCCCACACAGAGGCCAGCGAAGAGGCTGCATTCGAAGTCTCCTGGCTGTAGCCAGCTGGGCCCCTCACTCTGCTACTTGCCAGAGTTATCTGTCAGTTTACTTAAGGGAGTTAACCTCTTTGTACTTCGGCTGCTTTTCAGTACGGCAGGGCATGTGGGAACACCTAGAGGAATCTTCACGGGGACAGACATAACTAAATAAGTAAACTGAGGTGGAGCAATGAACATGGATGATTGCAATATGACTTATTTTGGAAACTGGGAACTTTTCAGAAAATAAAATCTTTCACTCAGCTTGAATACGCAAACCTACCTCGGATTTGTGTTAAATGATTAAGTTAATTTAGGTAATCAACTACTTCATTTGGTTAAAAAAAGTGAGTGATAGTAAAACCAAACACAGGATTTAGGGCCTCTAACACTCTCTGCTTACCACAGTTCTGGGCTAACCTCAAACTCGGAAGCCTTCTTTAACATACACCACACTATCTGCTCTTCCCTCAGTGGGGGCTTAGCCCTTCCATGCCTTTCCAGGCCCTGCCCTCAACCTCTGGATTATAAATTATTATCTACTCTTGCTCCTCTTACTCAGAATACCCTCGTGTGAGTGCGTGTGTGTGTGTGTGTGTGTGTGTGTGTGTGTGTGTGTACATGCATTTGTGTGGCCCTGTGTTTTTGTTTTTTGTGGGTTTTTTTTGGTTTTTTGAGACAGGGTTTCTCTGTGTAGCTTTGGAGCCTGTCCTGGAACTCACTCTGTAGCCCAGGATGGCCTGGAACTCACAGAAATCCGCCTGCCTCTGCCTTCCGAGTACTGGGATTAAAGGCGTGTGCCAGCCCTGCCCGGCCGGCCTGTGTTTTTATTTCACGACCCTCAGACTCTGTCTTCAGACAGGTTCCCTGTAAAAGCACAAAGGATGATTTGGTTTCCCTTAGGAAACAGAAAGTGTGATATCTGGAGGCAAACCCACAAGAGACTTGAAGGCCAGTTTCTCTCTTAACCTCCCCACCCCCAGGGTTTCTCTGTGTAACGCCTCTGACTGTCCTGGAACTCACTCTGTAGACCAGGCTGGCCTTGAACTCAGATCCACCTGCCTCTGCCTCCTGAGTGCTGGGATCACAGCCATGTGCCACCACTGCCTGGCTTCTAATGCCTTTTCTGAGATATGCTGTCCTGGTTTCTCTGAGAAGCTGTCATCCCCAGAGTGCTGCGGGCTTGAAGACGCGGACTTGGGACACACGTACCTGGCTGCTTTCTGCGTGAGCTCCAGTGGGAAGTCCGGACACAGTAGCTGCAGCAGACAGTGGTACTCCCTCATGGTCAGCAAGTCTGCAGTGCAATGGAAAGGACCTCATTAGGACCCCAGTTCAGGTTCTGCCCACCTTTTGGTCATCTCATGGGTTTCAGGCCCAGTCTTGTGGGAATGCTGCTGCTGCTGCGGTTTGAAAGGCAAGGTCAGTGTAAAGGAGTGAGGCTTTTCTTGTCTCTTTTCTTTTTTTTCTTTCTTTTGACCACAAGGTCCCGCTCTGTAGCTCTGGCTGGTCTGGAACTGTGTAGACCAGGCTGGCCTCAAACTAACAGAGATCCACTTGTCTCTGCCTCTTAAGTGCTGGGATTAAAGGCGTGCGCCACAACTGGCCCAAGAGGTGAGATTTTAGGAGTGGTATCTATCTCTACCAAGCCACCCCTGGGTGAGGTACCAGTTACAGCGTTCCAACCAAGGGGCTCTCTCTGTTGGTTTGAGAAGTGGCCAAGTGAAGACAGAAAATAAGAAAACACCATTAGTCTTGCTATCCTGGTTTTCCCTGACTCCAAAACTGGGTGGATGAGTCATGCCAAAGCTGTTTGCGTCTGTTCAAAGTCTCTGGCATGGCAATATTTGCCACTGCATGCCCCCAAACACCATCTACAAACCATCAACAGGCAGTAAGGCAAACACGTTGCATGCATGGGAGGGGGGTGGAAAGGAGTGTGGAGGAACACATAGCACAGACCTGGTTGGTCTGCCCCACCCCCCCAGGACCGCAGCAGGCTGACTTCTTTGGATGCCCACACACATATCTGGTCATCCTGTTGTTATAGGAGGCCAAGACGAAGTCCAAGATACACAGTCATGGCAAACAAATAATCCCTGATCTACAGAACAGTGCTGTGGGAGAGAGGCGCCAGGAGTTTTGTGGGTCACATTTGCCAAAGAGGCAAATCTCAGAGGTTCATAGTGACCGAGAGAGGCCCCACACCTATGCTTCCCAGCTGCTTTGCTGCGGCCTGTGCTACAACCAAGGCTCTGCATCAGCCAGGCCACAGCAGTCTTCAAGAATTCCCAAGGAGCAGAGGCTTTCAAACATGGAAGCCCTGCTCACGGCGAAACAAGAGCAACCCGGCTGCAGCTCTCCTAAGTGGGAGGAGGCTATGGGTAAGCTGAGGAACAAGGATGATGGTCATGGGCACTTGGTTTCTTGGACCTAAGTTAGCCCAAGCCACAGGAATCCAGACCTCTTGTCCCTGCTCGTTTGCTTGATACTTTTCTACCAAACCCCAAATCTCCAGGGTCAGGCCTGGGCTCCAACCACTTTTTCATCAAAGCTCACTTCAAGGTGGGGGCACAGAGTTAAGCTAACCACAGTGCCAAAGGCGGAGGCACCAGAAGAACAGACTCAGCGTCAGTGTAGGTCAGGGGATCAAGAGGGCGTTTGCGGCCTTGACCTTGGCTTCATGGATCGCACACTCTTTTCTCACTCATTGACCCTAGGCAGTCTGGCAGAAGTTATTTTCCTCAAGCATAGGAGTAATAGCTGCTCAGTGTCCCCACTTGGTGTGAGGAGCAGGAGTGGTGGAGGACAGGAGAAAAGCTGGCTCTGCTCTCCCTCCAGAACTGGGAGGAGCGTGCTTTCTGACAGTACTACCTTTGAATCACCAACGGCCTTTCTATGCTAAACTTTGACATTGTTGCTGCAGTGTGGCCACGGACTGCACAGGAATTAGTATACGTTTCAAATCGCCTGGACAGTCACCTTGGGAAGACGTCTATGGTAACATGTAGAAGAATACAAGTGAGGAGAGGAATTAGTCTCTGCTTCCCGGGTTCCAGAGCTGAGGCCCTTTTCTTTTTGTTTTTAAGGTGCTCAGGGGCCAAACTCAGACATCCTACACAAGTGTGCTACCACTGAGGAACACCCCCAGCTCCTCATTAGGTTCTCTGTATGTGTATGTTTGTGGTGGTGTGTGTGTGTGTGTCTGTGTGTGTGTGTGTCTGTGGTATATGTGTGTGTGTGTCTGTGGTATATGTGTGTATGTGTGTGTCCATAGTGTGTGTGTATGTGCATGCGTGTCTGTGTGTATTTGTGTGTGTGTGTGTGTGTGTGTGTGTGTGTGTGTAGGCCTGAGGACAACCCTGAGTATTGTTCCTCAGCTGTTGGCAAACTTTTTTTTAATTTTAATTTAAAAAAAAAATTACATCTGTTCCGGGGATTGAACTCAGGTCCTCATGCTTGTGAGGCAAACACCGACTGAGCTATCTCCCAGCTCCCTTTAGGTTCTTGCTGTTGTTTGAACTCACACAGTTCAAATACTTGTTTCCCAAGGGTGGAGGGCTAATTTATATAAACTACTTTTACCTCTCTAATGTAATGACTCTTAGAACTCCTAAAGCCAGAAGATGCCCTGCCCACCACTTCTGGAGCTGACTCTCCCCAAGGTTGGGTGAGGAAGGCGGTCATAGAGACCCAGGGAAATACAAGCCAACAGCTTTGACGTGTGAGAGCAGTTCAAATTCAATTAGGGCAGTGGTCAGATAACATCAAGGCCAGGGAATTGCAAGGGAGAACCACCCTGCCCCTCTGGAGATGGGGTGCCACCAGGGAAAGACTGGTTCCAAAATCCAACCACTGCCGGGCTGGCTCAGGTATGGAACCCCAGGCAGAGTGCTTCATCTCCCCATCTCTGGCTCTCTGCGGTAAGCTGGGGACGCCTGCGCTCACTTTTCAGGATTGAAGTCAAAAGAGATGCTATCTCTCCAGTACTTAGCAGAATGTCTGGACCTTAGTAACATCAAACACTTGGAGTTGTTTTGGTTTGTTTTTAAATCCTGGGGGTTAAAGACAGGAGAGGAGAGGAAGGCACCTTCTGAGGTGGTTTATTTTTATTTTTTCTTGGTGCATTTGAATGCTTTAATCTATAGTGTTCAGTCTGGGATAGTCTTTGTCAGGCTGCCTGGGCAAACTCATTTCCACTCTTGTAGCCCCACTCATTTACTGCTGACACTTCCTCCTGCATCACAGGCACAGCATTACAGGGATGCCGCTGGCGCAGAAAGAGCTCCTGAGGCTGAAGGCCCCTGGCTCGCTGCTCAGGCATTTGATAACTCCACAGGCTGCTGTGCACACTGGCCTCTTTGGCTTTTAGCACTCCCTCCGAAAATTCAAAGAGTTTCCTAGCAGCCCTTTTCTGCTGTTTTCGAGCTCTGTGCTCAGTGTTTGACTCAGTGCACTTGACAGCAGCCTTATGACGCTGACTCCACCGTTCCTACTCCCAAGGCCCAGAGAAGCCCGTGGAAGCTCAGAAGATCTAATGGCCTATGATCCTGGAGGGGAGCCCAGAGTCTGAGAAACAGGAGCATGTGAAGGGGTTCTAAAGGCAAGAGGGGCTTACTGAAAATACTACTTCCTGGTGTTCGGAGTATTTACTACGGGTCAGGCTCTGCTCTCTTTAAGGGTTACATGCTTTATCTTACCTGATTTTCACCTTAACTCCTTTTTTTAAAGGTGAAGTTTCACGCTTAGGCCAGACTTGCCTAGAACTGGCAGTGACCATCTTGCCTGTGTCCTCCCGAGTGCTGGGGTCACAGAAAAATTCATTTGTGTGGAACCCACATGAAGGTCTCAGGACGATTTTGTGGAATTGGTTCTTTCCTTCTGCCTTCATGTGGGTTTGGGGATGGAACTTGGGTTGGGCTTGTGCAGCTACCCCGAGTCATCTTGCCACCTTAATTGTCACTATTTTTATCCCCATTTCATAGACACATGGATTCAGACTGTGTGTACACAAGGGTGGAATTGGAATCCAAATCCAGGCGCTCGCTGCAGAGCTCACCCAGCTAATACTTAGCACCTTAGTCTTACCATCTGCTCTGGGAGGGCTCAGGCACTGGTCTCCCCCACCCCCCACCCTAACAAACTGCAGCAATAACCAGGTCCAGGTGAACTGGATCAAGGAGACAATCCTGGTGAATTGGAATCTTTCTGGTAAGAAATTGAGACTGAAAGGTTCTAATTACCGTAAACAGGAAATACTGAGGCTCAGCTCAGCAGCTGGAGCTGGCTAGGCTGCCGCCAGGGGAGGCCGCCTACAGCAAGCTGTACACCTGTGCTGCTGGCTGCCTCTTTGCAGCGCTCACCCCGCCCACCTGCGAGCCTCAGCATCACCCAGGTGCAGGGAAGGGCAATGATGTGGTGTGTACCCACAGATGCTTCTCTAAAGGAATCCCCCACAATTAGGAGAGCTCAGCCAGCAGGTCCTGAAAGTTCAAAGGAAAGACTTTCGTATAAGATCAAAATCAGAACCCTCTCCACAAATTGGTGCTTCTCTTCATGTGGGTGGTCAGAATTGTTGAACTCTCTTCAAAATCTTCTACTAGTCTTACCAACTGGGAACCTGGCCCAGTACCAGAGAGGCTTGCCACTTTAATTCTATCATCTTCAGAGGCTGCACAGTGCCGTGGCTCAAACATTAGAGTGCTCAGGACTAAATCTGAGCTTTGCCATTGACTTCAAAATACTTCATAACTCCATACCTCCGTTCCCCCATGTATAAAATGTTTGGATAAGCCTCATAGAATTGTGAGTTAATGTTAAGTGCATAGACCAGTGTCTGGCTCAGTGAGTGTTGTTAGTATTTGCCATGATTATTTCAGAAATAGAGAAACTCTGCTCTGGGAGGTCAACTATTGACTCAAGGAAACAGCTGGTTTAGAAGGCTGTTCTTCAGACCTAAGCCTATCTAACTCCAAAGGCCATGAGAGTTCCACCCTAGCAGGTGGAATCCAGCTGGTTTATGGAAGCCTTAGCTTTTGATGAGAGGATTAGTACTGATGACTGACAGACTACCCTCAGGTGGGCCAAGTCAACAGGGCAGGCAGACTAGTCAGTTAGGGCAGTTGTGTTGGTGTAGAGGTTAGAAACCAGACACGTCATCAGAACCTGGTTCTAGTACATAGTAGCAGACCAATTATACAACCTCCCTCTCTGCACTTTGGGTTCCTTGTTTAAAAGTGTGATAGGGATGCTGTAAAACAAAACAAAACACCAGAAGAGGTTATTTATATATGTGATGCCTTATCAGAAAAATCAGCAAAGTGGCTGATCTATTTAAACTATACTATTTTAAAATTAACTGATTTAACCTTGAAGTCTTGGGCCAAGTGTGGTGGCACATGCCTTTAATTCCAGCACTTGAGAGGCAAAGGCAGGTGGATCTCTGTGAGTTCAAGGCCAGCCTGGTCTACAGAGTCAGTTCCAGGGCAGCCAGCGCTTCATAGAGAGACCTTGTCTCAAAACAAAACAAAACAAAAACAAAAAAACAAAAAACCAACCAACCAAACAAACAAACAAAAAATAAGCTTGAAATCCTGAAATTGAGACTGAACTACAACATGCAGCTAAATTCTGACATTAGCACAGGAGTGTCTACTGAAGGAGGGAGTGAGTGAAACCACGTGCCACACAGTGACCTACGTCAGAGCTCACTGTGCTGTGGTTTGAGCGCGTCATGTTCCCCACAGACTCATGGGTTTGAACACATGGTCCCCAACTGGTGGCACTGTTTGGAAAGGTTATGGAACCTTTAGGAGCTGAACCTGCTGGAGGAAGTATGTCACTGGGGGGCAGGCGTTGAAGTTTCCTGGCCTAGTTCCACTCTGTTCCTGCTCTTGACCACAGCCTCCCCACCATGCTGGATGGCATCCCTTCTGAGACTGGACCCACATAAGCTTTTATCCTTTAAGTTCCACTTCAAGAGTATTTTATCACAGCAGAAGAGAAGAAACTAAGACAGTGTGTGACCGCAGAGAAGGGGGATCTCCAGGGATAAGAAGTATTCTGCAAATGGGTATTTGAGGGAATCCTGAAGCTGCAAAAAATTGAAAATGGCAAATGTCCTGTTTCGGAGACACTACAACTATCAGTAAAAACAGTAAATCATGGCAGGTGTGCCAGGGCACACAGGCTGTTGATTTCTAGAACCTTCTCACCAAGGGCTCAGTTCAGTTAGCTTAAATGTTTTCAAAGCAATGAATAGCCACTTTTGCTATGAAAACCAAAGGAAGCCAACGGGTCACCTCACAGGAATGCACTTCACTCTAAGCACAACTCTAGTGTGAACACTTTTGAGATGAGCAGCACCCACATTTAAAATACTCTCTGTGTTGTTATCTCTATCCCAATCCTAGAGACTGATGGACAAGGTTATTTTAGCCAAAAAAATTAATCTAGTCAGAAATGATTGATACTCAATGTACTCAAGAGCTAACTTGGCCTCATTTGTAGGAAAGAGAGAAGGTTTTTTTTTTTTTTTTTTTACATCTGGCCTGCCTTTCTGCTGTGGAAATTCCTGCCTCTGAAGCTCTGTGGAGGCAGCTTAGTCATTTCTATATCCTCTGCAGACCACCATGTGTGTCCACAACATCTTCTCACAAGAACTGTGCGGGTATGTGGCTGTGGATTCAGAGGCCTGGGAAATGGTGCCTGCGCCAGATCCTGAGCGCCATCACCACAGAGCAGCAGAATGGTGCCAGATGGGAGGACTTGGGGTCCATCTTTACCTCACTCAGAATAAGTGAATCCAGAACTTTTAGCCCTCGAAGTGTGGGGATACAATAGGTTCAGTCTGAACTCATCTGTGTGTCAGCTGCCTTAGCTGGTGCTGGCTTGGGGCTAGAGATAATGAAACGCTATAAAGCCACGGGAACCCAGAGGGCTGGATGACCTCTAGCTGGTTAGCTGCATGATTTCAATAGAAACTGCCACAGAGGCCAGAGAACACCACAGACCATGAGTGGACTCTTCAATTTTCAGTTACAATTGTTTTTATGTGCATTTTTGCAGGAGCTATGAAGAGTCATTCTAAATGACACTTACCCTTGGCCAGGATGCTCTGCCAAGAGATGCTCGGAAGGCCATGGATAGTTTGGGGCATGACCACACCACCCCTTCCCATCCCTAGGGTATGAAGGCTTTGTTACCAGGCCGCAGCTGAGTAAATACTTCTCAGTGCTACTCTGTAGAGGAGGGAAGGGAAGTGGGGGAGGAGGGGGGGATTCTGACAGCTTCCCTCTCCATGAACACTTGGTACCACAGTCACAGGAAGATTGCTAACGTCTTAGGAGCTGTCAAGCAAAGCCTAGAAGAGAACAGTCTGTGTTCCTAAACATTATCTTCTTTGGCAGTACTGTTGTGTCATATTATAAATGAAGGGAGATGATAATTAGTTTACTGAAAGAGAGATGACCCTATAAAAGGAATGAGAAGAAATAGCTTCCAACGACACTTGTGAGTATAATACTTGAGCCATTATTAACTCTGGCCTCTGCCAAGTCACTACTCCCCAGAGTACGTATTCAAAGAGGAGCAGGAAGGCAAACTCTTTATCTTTATATTTTATTATGACTAAGCACAGCACCAAGTGAGAACTGTAGCTAGTCTATTTTTGTTTGGCCAGTGGGGTTCTAGACAAAGCATTAAATCAGACAAGGCAATGATCTTGGTGCAATGTTTAGGATGAGCAAGAGCGACTGCCCAGGAACTGTGTGTATCAGATACAAATGTAAAGAGAGGTGGGCATTTTCTTTTCTTTTTTTAAAATTATTTATTTATTTTTAGTTTATTTGCATGGTGTTTTGCTTCCAGATATGTCTATGTGAGGATATGTCTATATGTCAGATCTTGGAGTTATAGACAGTTATGAGCTGTCATGTGGGTACTGGAAATTGAACCTGGGTCCTCTGGAAGAGCAGTCGGTGCTCTTAACTGCGGAGCCATCTCTCCAGCATTTTCAAAGATTATATACACACATCTTGGCAGTTTGGTCAGGTCTGTGGGCTAACTATGGCCATCCCTACACAACACTGGGGGTTGAAACAGGCCTGATCTGCTACATAAGATTCCCTTACACTAAGTCAGACCCTTGGGGTACTGCTCTGTCTTCTGGACCTCAGATAGGACAGTTAAAATTTGGGGGTCTAAGGCAGAGTACTGTTTTTTGTTTCTCAAGACAGAGTTTCACTGTGTAGCCCTTGCTGTCCTGGAACTCACTCTGTAGACCAGGCTGGCCTTGAACTCAGATCTGCCTGCCTCTGCCTCCTGAGTGCTGGGATTTTTTTTGTTTTGTTTTGTTTTTGTTTTTCAAGACAGGGTTTCTCTGTGTAGCTTTGCGCCTTTCCTGGATCTCACTCTGTAGACCAGGCTGGCCTCGAACTCACAGAGATCCGCCTGCCTCTGCCTCCTGAGTGCTGGGATTAAAGGTATGCACCACCATGCCCAACAATCTTACTTTACTTCTAAAGAGGACTATTTTTCCTTTCAGACAAGTACCACAGAACCAAGATGGACCATTCCTCTGGGGCCAAGCAGGTGCTGCTGAGTGCTGAAACCCACTCCTGCTCTAAAATGAACAGAAGTGCTTCAATCGGCAAAAAGTTAACATTGAGAATGAACTTCAGCCCCTTCTCATGGTGACTGAAAGTGAGAGGAAAGGACTCTCCTGGAGAGCTGATGTACAATTCACTCAGCCTTTATAAAGGAGGACGTGTAAACTTTTCTTACATGGGGTTTTATGGTCAGGATGCAGGGTTCCAGGTCGTTTTCGGAAAGAAAAAGTCTATTCTACTTCAGAGACACATCATAATACAGAGACAATGGCCAGTGTGAGTTCTATGAAGAACTGATTACGTTCCTCTGCTTACAACTTTCCTAGCTCTCAGTTTTCCACCCATAAAATATAGAAGTTGGGGGCTGGAGAGATGGATCAGTGGTTAAGAACACTGGCTGCTCTTCCAGGGGACCCCGGTTCAATTCCCAACACCCACATGGCAGTTCACAGCTGTCTGTAATTCCAGTTCCGGGGATCCGGAACCATCACATAGACATGCATGCAGGCAAAACACCAATGCACATAAGATAAAATAAATTAATGAATTATTTAAAAAATACAGAAGTTGTAGTATAAGAGCATAAAAAATAATTAAGAGATACACTTTAAAAATAGAAATCCAGCTGGGTGGTGGTGGCGCACACCTTTGATCCCAGCACTTGGGAGGCAGAGGCAGGCAGATCTCCGTGAGTTCGAGGCCAGCCTGGGATACAGAGCGAGTTCCAGAAAAAGCACCAAAGCTACACAGAGAAACCCTGTCTCGAAAACAAAACAAAACAAAACAAACAAACAAAAATCCTACATGAAACTTTAACATATATGATTGTGGTGGTTTGAATGGTCCTCATGGGCTCATATATTTGGATGCTTGGTTATTAGGGAGTGGTGTTACTTGACACGAATTAGGAGGTGAGGCCTTGTTGAAGTAGGTGTAGCCCTGTAGCCCTGTTAGAAGAAATGTGTCACTGGGAGTGGGTTTGGGGTTTCAAATGCTCAAGCCAGTCCCAGTGTCTTTCTCTTCCTGCTGCCTATGGATTCGGATGTAGAACTCTCAGCTACTTCTCCACACCATGTCTGCCAGTGAGCTGCCATACTTCCCACCATGACAGTAATGGATAAACTTCTGAATGTAAGCAAGCCCCGACTAAATGCTTTCTTTTATAGGAGTTGCCGTGGTCATGGTGTCTCTTCTCAGCAACAGAACACTGACTAAGACAATCTTAGATAAAATAAAGCCTTTCTTTCAGTGGCCCTTGCCCACGTTAAAGTGATGGAGACTGGGGGCTGAGGCACTGATTTAAAACTCAGAATGGGGGCTGGAGAGATGACTCGGTGGTCAAGAAGACTTATTGCTTTTGTAGAAGCGCTGGGATTGATCCCCATTGCTCACATGGCAGCTCACAACTGTCTGTAACTCTAGTTCCAGGGGATCCCAACTTGGGCACCAAGCACAGGTGTACAGACAAACATGCAAGCAAACACTCACACACATAAACACATCTGAAACATGAGATCAACCAACCAACCAACCAACTAACCAACCAATCAACAGAAACAGCATGGGGGCTGGAGAGACGGAAGGCTCAGTGGTTAAGAGCAATCACTCCTCTTACAGAGGACCTGGGTTCAGTTCCCAACACCCATATGGCGGCTCACAACCTGTCGTAACTCCAGTTCTAGGAGAATTCAATACCCTCTCTGGCCTCTATGGGCACCTGCACACACATGAACTCATGCAAGCACACACACACACACACACACACACACACACACACACACACACCCCACAAATAAAATTAAAACTCAGCATAGGGGTATACATGTAATCTAGCATAGGAGCTCACAAGTTCAAGGCCAGCCTGGACTACACAGTGAGACCCTGTTTCAAAGAAACTAAACTACCAGAGAAAAACTCCTGAGCTTTACTAAAGGCAGCCTAAACACTCCTGTCCCTAACTTCTGAGTGGGTCTGACTGAATGTGAAAGAGCTCCTAGTCAGCCAGTTTAGGTGCAAACCCTGGTTGTTCCCTGATTAGCTAAGTGACACCATGCGAGCCAATTTAGAAATGACTGTGAATAATGACTCTGACTTCATTATTTAAAAAAAATGTTTAAAATGATGTGTATGTGTGTATGTATCTAAGTGTGAGTTTGTGTATGAGTGCTGTGCACAGAGAAGCCAGAAGAGAACATCAGATCCCCTGGAACTGGACTCACAGGCACTGGTTGTGAGCTGCGTATATGTGTGCTTGGAATTGAACTTGGGTCCTTTACAAGAGGAGTGATTGCTTTTAACCACTGAGCCATCTCTCCAGCCATAGCTGCATTTTCTTTCTTTCTTTCTTTTTTTTTTTTTGGTGTTTCAAGACAGGGTTTCCTTGTGTAGCCTTAGCTGTCCTGGAACTTGCTCTGTAGACCCGGCAGGCCTCTGCCTCCCAGGTGCTGGGATTACAGGTGTCCGCCACCACCACCTGGCCCCTTGACTGCATTACTCATGATATTAGCATGGATCATGTCGATTCTAACATTGATCATGGAGAGTTTTTGAGAGGACTAAGAGGTGGTGATGAGAGGGTGAGCAGGCGGTAAACCGAAGCTCTGGTCAGGGCACAGGACGCACCCAGGAACCAAACCTGCTCTTGTTACCTCTTCCCTGCTTTGGAGGAAGCCCTGTGGGATGGCATTGCCTAACAAAAGGCACAGTTCACTGAAGTTCCTCAGCTCAGGCCCATGGGAGCTGAACCAACCCCACTCCTTATCTCATGATTATTTTATCATGCCTTTGTTCTTTATTGATGGATGAGTTACAGACTTCCTGCCTGAGGCAGGTGCACACCATTTTCCTTGATAGCCAAAGCACTGCCAGTCCTCTGTCACCCCCGTCACTAGTGCGGACGACTCGGGTCTGTAGAGAGTGTGTAACTGTCCTCTGTCACCCCACTCACTAGTGCGGACGGCTCTATCTGTAGAGAGTGTGTAACTGTCCTCTGTCACCCCACTCACTAGTGCGGACGGCTCGGATCTGTAGAGAGTGTGTAATTGTGCCCCATTTCCACAGGCAGTAGCACTTTTGATCCCAATAAGAAGCTGGTGGAGACTTCCACAAGATCAGAGAGTTAAGAATTCCAGCAAGATTTCCCACCTCTAATAGAGGGGCTCCTGGTAGTGTTGGATGCTGGGGAAGAGAGTCCCTTTTTTCAGGAGAGGAGGACAGCCATTGGTAGAATGCCCCTGCCTCAGTGTTTGACTCCATACCCACGTGCACATGGGCAGCACTAATTGGACTTATTGAGCTCTGGAAAAACAAAAACCATGAATTAGGGAGGGAGGTGGAAGATATGTTGGGAGGGGCATGGTGGGGAGCTGGAGGGAGGGAGGGAGTGGAGGATGAATATGACCCAGACACACTGTATTCCTGCATGAAATTCTCAGGGAAGTAAACAACCACCTTGCGAGAACACAGCACTGTTTCCACCCTGCTTTGTGCAGCTCTAGGGATTGAACCCACACCCTGCACATTCTAGACAGATGCTCCAGCCCCAGTCCCCATTTTATAGACGGGAACAGCGAGGGACAAAATCACCAGGTCAGTGCAGCTCCAGGATGGAACTGACGTTCGCACCCTGGAGCGCACCCTTCCCAACGCTGCCTGCTTCTCTCCCAAACCCTTCTGCTTTTGGCTGGAGGTCCTGGGGAACTCAAACTTTTCCCTTTCCTTTACGGATGAGAAATAGCTTAACACGAGGGAACTGTTAATGTTCAAATCCGCCAAAGATTATCCCATCTTCCTGTCGTCTTTGGCCTAGGCTGTGTCCCTGCAAATGCCAATAAGAAAACAGAGATGGAACAACAATATTAACAGACACTTTAAAGCCATTATGAACCTGCATCTGCAATTTTAATGGACTAGACACAGGTGTATTAATTTATACACAAACATTTTAAAAAGTGATTTATCCCATGTGCATTGGTATTTTGCCTGCATGTATATCTGTGTGAAGGTGTCAGGTCTCTTGGAATTTGAGTTACAGACTTTTGTAAGCTGCCATGTGGGTGCTGGGAATTGAACCCAGGTCTCCTGAAAAAGCAGACAGTGCTCTTATCCACTGAGCCATCTCTCCAGGCTTGACACACAGGCATTTTCAACTACCTTTTCCTTTCCAATTTAAAATCAGGCCGGCACAATGAACTTTATGTTTTGGTATTTTTGAGATAGAACTTCACTATGTAGCTCCTGGAACTCTCTACGTAGACCAAGCTGGCCTCAAACTCTCAGAGATTTGCCTGCCTCTGCCCAAGTGCTTCATAATGAACTTTTTTAATAATTTTATTTAACTTTATTTTATGTGCATTGGTGAAGGTGTCAGACTCCCTGGAACTAGAGTTACAGCTGTGAGCTGCCATATGGGTGGTGGGAATTGAACCCAGGTCCTCTGGAAGAATAGCCAGTACTCTTAGCCACTGAGCCATCCCACCAGCCCATAATGAACTTTTTATCAGCAAAACTGTCTGATGAGAATTTAAGAAAGCTTCAGAGAACAAAATTTAAATAAGTTATTTTTCCTGAGCCTTCCACTGTTGAAGGCAGACATAGAATAAACAAGAAGTGGGCCAGATTATGCATTTGATTTGCTTAAAATGCATTCTCCTTTTCTAAATAAATATAAACAGGAGCAGTGGCTAGTGGGATTACTCACTGAGGGCAGCTGAACAAGACAGCCTAAAAATAAAAAGCAACAGCCTAGGTTCTTTGGTTCTCGATGGGCATTCTAAGCAGGGGAAAGCTTAGAACAAGCTGCCAACCTTGTAGGCGTATTTATAGAGAACACGGCCTGCTCTCCCATCAGAACCCTACTAACTTCCACCAACAATGATGGATTTATGGCTACCATCCCTAAAAACAGACTGAGAATCAGAAACAGCAGGAAGT
>CABHPQ010161243.1:0-17764 GCA_902168405.1 Peromyscus aztecus | reverse complement strand
CCTCTTTTAGTTTCCACATAGCTGTCTGGAATATTGCACTTCCCTCCCTCATGCCTGGAGGTCTACGACGGGAATGTTTCACATGTTCATTCCTCCCTGGGCTCTGTCCCCTCTGGCTGTCAGCCTTGACTCACCAGGTCCGGTGGTCAGCTGGTCACCTTTGTCTCTCATCTCTGTGTCCTTGAGCTTAGCTCAGAGGCTGGTTCTAAGCATTATGCTTATACGTGGGTACAAGGAGCAGAATTAGTCCCACGTTCAAAAGACAATAAAGGTGAAGGAAAAGAAACTTTGGTTTTTCTGCTGGGGTCTTCTTAGGGGGCAGATGGCATTCCTACAGGCAGAACAGAAATTTACACAGATGAGCAAGTTTAAGGAAATTGGCAAGGGCTGCTAGTGCCTGGCAGTGGTTGGTGCCACTTTCACCTCTAGCTGGACAGAGGTCTTCTGCAGAGCTGAGCCACAATAGATGTTGACCTGGCACAGAGGAAGTCACTGGAGTTTATTCACCTGCCAAGCTACCTACAGACCAAACCCAAAGTCAAGGCTGTCCCTGAGTGGAGTCCCTAAAGGTCAGCCTTCCAGGTACAGGGCAGAGAGAACTGGCTGGAAAGCAGGTCTGTAAAGAACAACCCAAAAGCGCCAGGAATACCTCTGTCCTTTTATCTGTGCGTGAATGAAGGCAATCGCGGTTATGAGGAAGAGTATGACACCTTTTCTCCTGAGTCACGGTGGCAGGTGAGGAGGTCTGGGCACACTCTCTCTGGAGTAGCAGTCCCTAGGCCCCTGAGACACTTTCTGGCTCAGCTTATCCCATGGAGAAGTGTTCTGGAGGCCCCTCCCCAAAAGCTAGAACTGGGTTTACTGGTCTCAGGAGTCTCAAGTGAGTCTATCATCTGCAAACTCCAAACTTTATCTTTGTAAGAAGGTTCATGCACCAAGTCTCTAGGGTACAGCCTGATTGGTTTTCATGACCACAAACTGAATATAAGTGCTCTGCCTTGTGGCAGAAAGCCTGGGCCCAAATGCCGGGCAAGCGTACCCTGAGATCTGATGTGGTGTCTCACACCTGTAACCCAGTACTCGGGAGACTTGAGGCAGGAAGTTAGCTGCGAAGCTGCAGCCAGCCTAGGCTATAGAGGGAGTCCTGATCTCAAAATAAACATGAAACACCCACCCCACCAGTCAATAACCACCCCTGAAGAAAGAGTTGAGTCCAAAAGGAATTCTGTACTCTGGTGCTGCGAACCAGCAATGTCCTCTCTAGGGTGATGGGGTGATGGAGTGCCGGAGAAGCCGTTTCTGTTTTAGAATGGCCTAAGGGAGCCGGCTGGACATGGAAGTTAGTCAGGGTAACGCTGGATGACAGCCACCAGCCAGGACAGCTCAGGTGGGAACAGCAGCCTGAGGCTGGAGAGGCTGAGGGGAGAGGTGCAAGCGCTCCAAGTCAGCACTGGCCTCCTTGTTTCCTGCTGGGAACGGGAAGCGGGTACAAAGAAAACTAGGCTGGGCCAGGCGGAGCTCCTTTAGGACAGCGCCGCCTGTCGGGAAAACGCAGAAGCCCATATGGGGGCCCACTGCGTGCGAGGAGCAGCCAGAGACCACAGCAGGACCGCGCCCGCCTCCTTGCCTCCTCTTTCGGCATCGCGGGTGGAGGCGCAGGCCCCTTCTCCAGCCTGGGCGCTGCGGAGAGAGGCGGAGCGCCGGCAGAGGCTCGGCTGAGTCTTGGTTCCCCGGGATCTCGGCCCTCTCCGTCGGGGGACCATATTTTCATAGCCAATCTGCCTGCCACACACTCTGTAAATGCCAATGAGGACACAGGAGCACTAGTCACGGTGTTCCTTCTGCTGTATGAGGAGAACAGCGCCCCCTTGTGTTCGAGCGGTGCAGCTTCAGAGAATTTGGCAACCTTACTGTTGGGTTTGGGAGTCCCGCAAAAAATACTTGGTGCCCTCCTGTGTGCAGGCTTAGTAGCTGGCGCTGACTTCTCCATAGCAGGGACTGACAGCATGTTTCTTAAGCTCACTGGAACAGCACGTCTTTCCTAAATGCCTCTGCTTGTTCACATGCCAGGGGGCCAGGAAGCAGAGCTGGGTTTTTAATCTATTTTGAGACAGGGTCCTACTACATTGCCTAGGCTAGCCTTGAATTCAAATATGTAGTCTAAGCAAGTCCTGGACTTGCAATCCTCTTGCCTCAGTCTCGCGAGTAACCCCCCCCCACACACACACCCCCCTGGCTTATTTCTGATGTTCAATTCAGAGTACAATCTGTAAACTTCTACCTAGCCTTCTACATCACTCCAGTGGAATTTCCATCCGTTTGTCCACAGGTTTTGTCTGGAAACCTTTGACCCTGATGGAATTTTGTGTTCGTTATCTTTTAATAATGAAATCTATGTAAATGAAAAATATAGATTTAAGGTCCTTGTGGATGGACACAGAGCAAGTCAAGCAAGGCTCATTGCTCCAAGGATGCTAGGTCTTTTCCCTCCTCCCACAACTGAGTCACATGACCTGCATGCATTGCCTCTTTCCTTTGCCCTGGACCAGCTTTTAGATGCATCCCCAGAGGACACAGATTGGCTTTGCTTGTGTTGAGCTTACACAAGCAGAGTCTTAGTGAAGGCAGTGTTTCGTGTGTCTTTTATGTTTTGCTCAATGTCATGTGCCCATGGATGCTGCTGTATGTTTTTTCACTCTGCGAATTGTATTGGTGTGTGTGTGTGTGTGTGTGTGTGTGTGTGTGTGTGTGTGTGTGTGTGTTGGTGAATCTGTCCCAGAGTGTGTTGGAGGAGTCATCCGTGGCAGGTTGCCACTCTATACTAGTGTGCAGTCACTTTTCAATGTTCCTGCCGGGGGCAGGACACTGTGTTCACTGCACCATCCTCACCATCACTTGATATCACCAGACAGGATTTTTCCTTTTGTCAAATATGGTAGATTTGGTTTATATTTTCTTATCGTGGTTTTAATTTGACTCGACATTGTGTCAATAATATTGAATACGTTTCCTGTGTTATTGGCCATTTGGATTTCCTCTGCTGTCCAGTGTCTAGTCAACGTCTTGGCTACGTTTTCTGCTGCATTATCTGCCTTGGTGAATTACATGAACTCTTCCTATGAGACAGAGAGTACCTTAGCATCTTGGTCCTACTACAAATAGCAATGTCACACAGTTCAACTTAAAAGCTTCCGAATACCTGTCCCTTGTTAGTCGCCTGCTCACAGACACCCTCTGACCCCGGGTGGCGCATCTCTTCATTTCCTTTGTTCAGTTTTGGGGAACCAAACCTTTCTGCTTCCAGTGCAATGAGCTTTATCAGCACCTCGTGTTATGGTTGGTGCTTTTGTGTCCTGGTTAGGAGACCCGTGTCTTGGGGGTGACTGTGACCAGACGGTGCAGAGGACTTGGGACTGTGTTCTCAAGGAGGTCTTCTCTTGGCCTTTGCTCATACTGTTTCCACTGGTTGAGGACAGCCTCTCAGGCATCTGTGTGGTGGGAGGGAGGTGACTGGGTTTTCCAGAAGACCCTTCAGATTTGCATTTCCTTCTTTTGGGTGAGGGGTCCTTTCAATGAGATTTGGGTCTGGGTCAGAGAAGGCCTGGGCTCTGTGGATGTTGAAGAAGGGTGAGCTGTGATGGGGTGACTCCTTCTTAGAGCTAAAGAACTGGCTTCTGAATTGTGTATTTATTCCGAGGTGAGTAGGGTGGATTAGGGGGAAGTGGGTAGAAGACAGTGGAACAGTAGGAGAATCTTTCCTGATGTCTAAATCTGGGTCTGGGGGGTGGGGAAGGGTGGGGGGCACAGCTCCAACAGCTGGCTGAGATAGAATGGGTGTCTGGACAAACCTGACAGGGTGGGGGGGGCTTACTTCTCGGCATCTGCAGGGACCAGCACAACCAACCCTCCAGGGCTGACGGGACCTTCCACACAGGAGGCTTTGGGAGACAATTGCTCAGTCAGGGAGCAGCACTTTGGAAAGAGCTGAGGCTAGTTTTTTTAATCAAACACACACACACACACACACACACACACACACACACACACATCCCTCATTTTTTTGTTTTGTTTTGTTATTAATAGCCACTAGCCACTAGATGGCAGGTTTAGTCACATCTGGATGCTTGCAGCAAAGGGTTCAAGTAAGGACTATGGGAGGAACTAGGCATTTGGATTTAAATCCAAGTTCTGTTTAATTCTGTTTGTGAACTCATCAGTCACAGAGCTTTAAACACATATGTCCGTGATGAGCATTGCACAGTGACGCTGTGGCAGACTGGTGTGATTCCTCTGTTTTTTAGGCTTTTAAAGATGGTGAAGATTTGGCTTCTGCAGAGCTTCTAGATCTGTCCTTTCGTGACCAGACTGTAAACAATCAGCTAAACAAATGTCAATCAAATTGTTCTGCCAGGAAATGGCCTTTTACTGGCAGGATCTGGCAAGCTGCTTTGTTTATGGCCTGTGGAGGGTTCCAGACTTGGGGAGCGGCTGATCATAGGCAACCTGACCCTGCTTTCCATCTCCTGCCCTGCCCTGCTCCTCAGCTTCAGTCCCCTTCACTGCCCTGCCTCTTCCCTACAGCCCCAGAAAATCCTGGATCTCTGGTGTTCTTTTCTGTTAAATCATGTCATGCCATTCTTTCCTGGCATTTAAAAATAAGTAAATCAAAAGCAATTTGTGCATTGGAAAATACAGCCAAAGTCACAGACCTGGGGTTCCTGGAAGGTGAATATGCATGCACATTTGGAAAGAGCTTGGAGCGTTGTTAGGGTCACTTTGCTTTGCCAGCTAAACTGTCTGACAGAAGCATCTTGAAGGATGAAAGAAATCTTCGGCTTCACGGTTTCACAGGGTTTTGGTTGTCGTGCTGAGGAAGGTTTGTGGGGTGGCTCAGTTCATGATGGAAGCAGCATGTGTAGATCTGTCATACTATGGTGGGCCAGGGCGCAGAGAGAGGGCCAGGAACCAGCGACTGGGTATAACCTGCAAAGACCTACCCCTAGGGACACACTTCTGCCAGCCCCACCCCAGGAATTTACAACCTTTCAGTATGGCACCATGAGTTGAGGAAGAAGTGTTCAAAATTAGCTTGTGGGGACATTTCTGATTCAGATCATAATAGATGTGGAGACAGAGACAGGGCAACCATTTCCTATGTATCAATGATTGTTTAGTAAAACTCACTTTTTCCTTCTTCTGTGTATAGGTCTGTGAATTTTAACAATTTATAGATTTGAACCGTTGGCTCCAGGGCTACCCCATCACCCCCAATTCTCCCTGTGAAGTCCTTTCTGCAGTTATAGCCTCCTCCTCCTCCTCCTCTTCACCCTAGGAAGTCATCAGTTTTCCAGCATTACATGGAACTATGCAATATGCATTTTTTTGGGGCTGTCCCCTTCAATGACTTTGAGATGCAGTATGATTTGTATTTCTCGATAGCTTGATTTTATTTTAGACTGGGCTTTGTAGCCCAGGCAAGGCTCGAACTCACAATCCTGCCTCAGCCTCCTGAAAGCTGAGATAATAGACACCTGCCACCACACCCAGAAAGTGTCTCTCTTTATTTTTATTTACTACATATGTTTACATGTATGTGTAGGCATGTGTATATGGAGGGCAGAGGTCAAGTGTCTTCCTCGGTTGCTCTCCACACTTTAAAGACAAGGTCTGTCTCTCATGGACCCCGCAGTGTGCTGATGTGTCCAGACTGGCTGGCTAGCACCCCCAGAAATCTTTGTATCTCTGCCTTCCCAGCCCTGGGCTTGCAGGAACGTGTCGCCACACCTAGCTTTTTACATGGGCGCTGAGGCTCAAACTCAGGTCCATGCTCGCTCTGCAAACACTTTGCCAATGAACCTCCGCCCTAGTTTTGCTTTTTTTTTGAGTAACATGCTAGCGTGTGTCTGTCCTACAGCTTGTCTGTGGTTTTGCCTATGGAAGGATATTCGGGTTGCTTCCAGTCTGGGGGTAATTATGAAGAGAGCTACCGTGAACATGCCTATGCAGGGGTTATATAAGCTTTCATTTTCTGGGATAAATACCCAGGAGTGGGGTCACTGAAATGTATGCTGTGGGCTTAAATGTTTAAGAACCTGCCAACCTGGCTTTCAGAGTCTCTGTGTGGCTTTGGAGCCCCACGGAGTGGGATGTTCGGCTTCGTTCTGAACGGCTAACGCGTGGGGTTTCTCCGGCCGTCTTTACTGTCTCTGCCTTTCTTGCTGCTCACCCGTCAACTCAGTGATCCTTTCAATGACAGCTTCTGGCATCACTGTCTTATTTCACCCCAGTTTGCTGTCCCACCCCGGCCTTTCTTCTGCCTTCCCCGGCTTTGTTCAGCGCTCTCCTGTTTCTGTTTCCTGGTGTGAAATTTTATAGTCCCGATTTGAGAACTTTCTTCCTTTGCCATACAAACATTTAATGACTTAAATTTCCTTCTTTGCACTTCCTGGCTGTGTCTCACAGTTTTAATTTTTAATGTATTAGTGTGTGTATGTGTGTGAGGGTGTGTGTGTGTGTGTGTGTGTGTGTGTGTGTGTGTGTGTGTGTAAATGCCACACTTTTCTCACACAGAGATCAGAGGACAGCTTTAGGGAGTGGCCTTTGCCATCCCATCTTGTTGAGGCAGGATTTCTCTTGCTGTTTCTGCTGCTGCAGACTAGCTGTCCCTGGAGCTTCCAGACCAGTCAGTCTCCTGCCTCTGCCTGCATCTCATTAAGGAATTATTACAGGTGCGAGCCACTGCATCTAGTTTCTTGTGGATTCTGGGGGATCTTAAACTCAGATATCTCACAAATTTTCAAAGACAGAATTTGCATGTGTGTTTAAAATATTTTATAATTTCCTTGAAATTTCTTTGATCCATGAGTTACTTAGAAAAATATTAATTTTCAAATGTTTGAAAAATTTCTCATTGTCTTTCAGTTTGTTGGTTTCTAGGTCAATTCCAGTATGCTCTGAGGAAATGCTCTGTATAGTTCAGTTCTGTTGAACTTGTTGAGGTTTGGCCCTGGGACAAATCTGGTAATTTTCTTTTTCAAATATATGTTGATCTATTGGGGTTTGGGGTATGCCATAGCACATCTGTGGAGATCAGAAGACAATTTCTGAGAATCAACTCTACTCCACCAGATATGACCCAGGAATTGAACTCAGGTCTTGAGACTTGGCTGCAAGTGCCTTTACCCACCGAGCCATCTTGCAGACCTGTCTTGGTAATTTTCAGTGAATGCTGAAAGACCGTGTACTCTGTGGTTGTCGAGTATTCTGTGAGTGTAGTACAGACCAGTTATTAATGATGGACTCAGCTCCTCTGTGTCCTGCGTTTCTGCATACACATTCTTTTATCTACAATTGGTTTTAGAGTGTTTGGTGCTAGTGCTCCTGGGCAAGCACTCCCCTGCTGGTGACATGCTCACCCCCACTCATTCTGTCTGCCGTCACAGGGGAGTGCTGCTGTTTCCTACCCTACTGATGGATGCCTCCTCAGTTGTCTGCGTCATGCTTCCTGGGTTTTGAAGCTCTGTTATTTGGTACATATGTATTTAGTTTAGTGTTTCTGTCTTTGTGAGCCCACCCTTTAAAATATTTATTTTTAAATTTATTTTATTTTTATGTGTATAGGTGTTTTACCTACATATATGTGTGTGCACAACATGCTTGCTTAAAACTTGTGGAGGCCAAGAGAAGGCATCTGATCTCCTGAACTGGAGTTACAGACAGTTGTTACCAACAATGTGGGTGCTAGGAATTGAACTTGAGTCCTCTGGAAGAGCAGCCAGTGCTCTTTACCTCTGAGCCATTTCTCCATCCCAATATTTATTCTTAAGTGTGTGTGTGTGTGTGTGTGTGTGTGTGTCTGTCTGTCTGTCTGTTTGTCTGTCTTTCCCTCGGTATGTATGTGTCTGTATATCTGTGTGAGTGTATGCCATGTCTGTACAGCTGCCCATGGAGGCCAGAGAGGGTGTCAGGTTCCCTGGAGCTGGAATTACTGGTGGTTGTGAGCTGCCTTACATGGACTGAGGTCTGAACTTCCGGAAGAACAGAAAAGCTTTTAACCACCGAGCCATCTCTCCAGCCCGGGGCCCTCTCATTAGTATGCAATGACTCAGTTTAATCCTGTACATTTTCTTTGCTTTGAGGCCTGCTTTGTGTGGTATTAAAAACATCTACTCCTACTTCCTCTCCATTAATGTTTGTGTGATATATCTCCCCACCCTTTTGCACATAATGCATTTATGCTGTTAAATTTTAAGTTAATTTCTTGGGTGGAATATAAGATGGGCCATTTAAGAAAGTCATTGTGGACAGTCCATCTTCTAATTGGGACTAACTATTTACATGGGTAGTAGGCAGCTTTAGGTTAGTTCTGTATTCCATTATTTGGTTGTGTTGCTTACTGCTCTCTCTCTCTCTCTCTCTCTCTCTCTCTCTCTCTCTCTCTCTCTCTTTCTCCCTCTCTCTCCCTCTCTCCCTCTCTCTCTTTCATGTCTCTTACCTCCTGCTCTTTTTCAGATCACAGTGCTCCATTTGAATTTGTGTAACATTTATTTTTACTATTTTTGGGGTGTCATTACTTGTTACTGTAGGGATTATAATGTACATACTTAACGTTTTGTAGTCAGCCTAAAATCTATCTTTGGATACTTCAGTGGAAGTAGAAACGTTACCAATATACGCCCCTTGCCCTGCCCCATTTACATCCTATCTGTCTTATATCTCAGCTCAACATCTATGGATGGTCCATCAGACGTTTTCTTACTTGCTTTCAGCTGTCAGGTGAATCTTAAAGAACTCGAGAGCACATTACAATCCGCAGCTATCCACCGTGCCCTCCCCAGTGACGCGTGTCCCGCTGGACGTTGCCTCTGACTGGCAGCTCCTTTCTTTTAGCACAGTGGTGTGTCATTTCCCCTGGCTCCACAGTTCTGCCAAGTGTTTGGATCACTCTTCCCATAAGTGGCCGGCCACTTTCCTGCTGGCTGGTCTTTGATTGTAGGCGTGTGATTGCATGGCCAGCTTATATTTCTTTGCCTTTCTTCTGGTTGAGGTACACTGAGCACCTTCAATCCTTAGGCTTATGTCTTTTACTGTGATTGGGGGTTTCTCAACCATTATTTTACATACAGAGAGAAAGGAATTTGGCAATTGCTTTGGGTGTGTTCCATTTGCCAGCACCGTTTCTCACCTACCGTTAGCTCCCTGTACGTCCCTTTTAAGAGGGCTCATCTTTGGGATTTCGTGTCGAAGGACTTCCTGTGGGATCTTGTCAATGAGCACATTCAGGATTGTCAGGATGGTTTAGGTGTTTATCCCATGGGATCCTTTGTTCCAAAGTCATGTCAAGCTGGCTGTGCCTCTGTCGGCTCTTGTGACTTGGACAGCTATGAACACGGATGTGCACGTGTCTCTGTGATGTGTTGTATATTTGGGTAAATACACGTAGAGTGCTCTGGCTGGGTCATATGGAAGATCTATTTTCAGATATTTGAGGAACCTGGGTACTGAGTTCCATAGTGGCTGAACTAATTTACGTCCACACTGGCAGCAAATAAATGTCCCCCCCGTCCCTAGTCATCCCGGTCACATTTCTTACTATCTGTTGTCTTGGCGATAGCCATTATGACTGGGGTGGTATAGACCCTCAATGCAGTTTTTAGAAGATTTATTGTATCTTGCTTTATGTGCATCAGTGTTTTGCCTGCATATATGTAAGTGAGTATGATTCCCTGGAACTGGAATTAAGGATGGTGGTGAGCCTAAGGACGGATGTAGGTGCTGGGAACCAAATTCAGATGTTCTGCAAGAACAATAAGTGTTCTTAATGACTAAGAACACTTTGGTCTCTTCAATACAGCTTAATTGCATTTCTCTGATGCCTCAGGTCAAATGATGAACATTTGACATTTATTGACCATTTACAGAGCGTCTTTAGAGAACTCTCTGTTCAGTCAGGTGATGTTGGCACACGCCTTTAATCTCAGCACTTGGGAGGCAGAGGCAGGTAGATCTCTGAGTTTGAGGCCAGCCTGATATACACAGTGAGTTCCAGGACAGCCAGGGCTATACAGAGAAACCCTGTCTCAATGCCCCCAACTGAGAGAGAGAGACAGAGAGAGAGAGAGAGAGAGAGAGAGAGAGAGAGAGAGAGAGAGAGAGAGCTGTCTGTTCATTCCACTAGTTGTTTGAGGGGGTTGGCATTTATTTTTTTAGATATGTATATAGTCTGTATATTAATCCAGATGTTTATCTGGCAATCTTTTTTCCCATTCTGTAGGCTGTTTCATTACTCAGCTAACTCTTTTCTTTGCTGTGAAAAAAGCTTTTCAGTTTCATGCAATCTCAATTAATTCTTGGTTTTATTTTCCAAGCTATTGGGAGTCCTTTCAAAAGGTCTTTGCCTGCATCTACACCCCCTGAAGTTCTTTCCCCTGGTAGCTTCAGCGTTCCAGGTCCTCCATTAAGGTCTTTAGCCTTTGAATTGATTTTTATACAGGGTGTGGACCAGGGTGTGGATATTGAATTTTTCCAGAACCATTTGCTAAAGATGTTGTCTTTTCTCCAATGTATTTTTTTCATCTCTGTCACAAATCAGGTGACTGTAGCTGCATGGATTTATGTCTGGGTCAATTATTCTATTCCATTGATCAACACACGTGTTTTGTGTCTGCCATGATGGTTTTCTTTCTATAGCTTTGGATGATCAGTCTATTGGTGCAAGAAGGATGTGAAAGGCATAGATTATTATTGTGTTGAAACCAGTCTGTGTCTTTACAGCCAGTATTGCTTATTTTATGATATCAGGTTAACTGATGTTGGGTACATTTATGTTTAGAATTGTAGTATCCTCTTGATGAATTTTTCCTTCCTCTGAATAATTATGGTTTGAAGTCTAATTAGCTAGATTTTTAGTATGGCTGTACTGGCTTGTTTTCTACTTCAATTTGCTTAAAATGTCAGTTACCAGTCTTTTACCCTAAAACTATGCTTATCTGTGATATCAAGGTGTGTTTCTTGCAGACTGCAACTAGATGGGTTGTGTTTTTTAAATTCAATCTGCTAGTCTTTGTCTTTTGCCTGGAAAATTGAGGCCATGAACACTTGGAGTCCTAATGAAAGGCAGGTACCAATTCCTGGCATTTTGATGCTTCATTGGGTATTCTGCTGATCTTCACTTGACTATTTGCCAAAGTCATAATGGGCCCATAAAGTCATAATCCATTAGAACTAAAACCCAGATTCCAAGTGTGCATACATTATTCTTTTCTCATGTTTTTTGGTGACTGATGATAATCAACCCAACTATAAATGTTGTATGTTTGGGAACAGTTATCATAAACTATTTTATCAGAAGGTCTAGGCTGAGGTTGGGAGTGACGATGCATTGCTTTGAAGTGTTACTCCCGTAATGCAGAATGTTCAGTGTGATGATGTTGACCAGATGTGTATTAACTGGCACAACAAATAGCTTTCATACAAGTCCTCATTTCTATGATTGTGGTGTTAACTCAGCACAGGAAGTTGTAATGTATGGTTTGTGCTGCGATTATAATATTCATGCAGAAGAGGGTATAAACACGTATACAGTTTCGTTAATAACACATATGCTCCTCCTGGGTTAACAGTGAGGAGGTGACCATGACTGTAGACCCCTGTGTGCTCTCACAGGCCAGTCTCTTCCCTTTCCCATTCATTCACCTCCCATTCACAAAGGAAGCTGCTGTTCTGATTTCCACGTTACGTTTCCCATGCTTCCTCCCTTTGGCCGTGAGATGCAGAGGTAAAAGCAACACATCCTTTGATTTTTGAAGCAGGGAGAAGCATTACACAGCTGAGAGAGCTCAGAAATGTCACTATGCAGAGAACTGTTTCAGCTTTTTCTGGGAGTCTCTGAGGGTGGAGAGGGAGAAAGACAAGGTAAGTGCAGACCTAGGGAGCCAAGAACTCACACGTGAGGTGGCTATTTCGGCTGTACTAGGGACTGCAAGGTATGTGGCTAAAAAGGCACCATGGCCTCTCCCGTTCATCACACTAGAAGAGACTAAAGAACATTTGAGCATCCTCAGTGAATGCAGGTGGGAGATAAGGAGGACTGTGCATGTGATGGAGTGAGTCAAGTGAGATAAGAGTGCCTGTCTTCCTACGGTCTCTGTGTTATCTGTGTTTCACTAATCAGTTCCTTTCCCATTGGCTCTTGCTAAGGTCTGTACCCAGTTGCAGCGAGCTGTCGTCAGGCATGCTTTGCAGTTCCTTCTCAGGAACACACTCATTTTTTAATCTTTTAAATTTTATTTATTTTTATTTTATGTGTGTGTTTGCCTGTGTGTATGTATGTTCACCATGTGCATACCTGGTGCCTATAGGGGACAGAAGAGGGCCTCAGATCATTCGGAACTGTGAGTCACCATGTAGGTTCTGAAGATCAATCTTGAGTCCTCTCAAAGAGCAGCAAGTGCTCTTTACCCTGAGCCATCTCTCCAACCCCTATTTCCTCCTCCTCTTCCTCCTCCTCCTTCCACATTACAGATTTTTGTCTACAGTGTGATAACTGGACAAGCTTAGCTGCCATTCTTTGGGGGGTGGAAATGTATTTGTTAGACTGGCTTCTGGCTGTGAAGACAGAATGTACAAACTAACACACGTTTCTCTCTCACACAGACATCTGGCTAGGCACCCCAGGATCCATGTGTTGTGTGTGAATCATGCTTTCCCTCTCCATTGTGAAATCACCCCAGTGTGGCTTGCTCCAGGGCCAGAAAGGAGAGCAGAGGGGGACGCCTCCTATGTGTTTCCCAGGAGGTGCGTATAAGACTAATTCCTAATCTGCTTACTAGAATCAACTCCACAAAGGATGATGGGAAACAGTACTGTACCCAATCAATACCCAGGGCACCTATTTCAAGGGACAGAGAAAGAAAGAAGATGGGAAACAATGGCAGCATCCACCAGCGGCTCATCGCTTGCTGTCCTGTGCACTGAAGACACACTTTCTGCAGTGTCTGCACTGGTCAGCCCTGCTGACCGTCCAGATAGGTTCTCCTAATGCCTGTTCTAGAAGCTGAAGGAAGAAGGTTATTTTTCACTTGAGAACTCTGTTCTAGTAAGGAGAAGGTCCTTGGAACGTTTGGAATAAGATTTTTTTTGTCATTGTTTTACTTTTCGTTTCTTAAGGAGGAAAAACCGGGGGCCTGTAGCTTCAGAGGGCTCTTTCATTGTTGCTTGGCACTGGGACAGAACACCATGGAAGCACGAGTGTGTGGCAGAAATACTCTTCACTTCCCGACAGACAGGATGGAGAAAAAAAGTGGTATTTTAAAAATTATGTGGATGTGTGTTGGTGTGGGCATTTGCACGTGAGTGCAGTACCCACAGAGGCCAGCAGATGGTGTCAGATCCTCTGGAGCTAGAGTAACTGTGAGCTGGCTGACATGGGTGGTCTGAACAAAACTCAGGTCCTCGGCAGGAGCAGTACACACTTTTAACCACTGAGCCATCTCTCCAGCCCCAGGACTTTTTTTTTTTTTTTTTTAAACAACATTTTATTTTCCTTCTTTGAGAGTATAATGAACAAACATGGTCACACTGTAGGTAAACACAGTAAAGATGTAGGACAGAACACTCTGAAAGCTGGTTTGGTCACCCAGTCATGACCTCTAGCAATCTGTACAAACATGCGAGATATAAATGAGAAATGCCAAGTTCCTCTTTTAAAGTAGTTTTAAGAAATTAGTTTTAAGAAAGTAGGATCTTGGAATTTTTGGTTCTTTTCTTTCCTCCCCTGATGCAAACTCATGTTGTGGTGGTGAGGGTGGTGGTGGAGTTTGTATAGCATCTGCCCGTCAAGTGGGGTGGGGAATCTTCATATTTGGTGACCGAATTCAGATTCTGAGATGGGAAGTGGAGGGGGAAGAGATCACAGTGACCTTCTGGCTTTGAAGTTTAATTTTGTCTGTTTTCCCAGCTATTCACCCTCACGGATCTTTTGCTTTCTGATGTCAGCATCCTCCTCATCTTCAGAGCCCTCTTTGCCTACGGCTTTCCCAGCCTCCTCTTCTCCGCCACCACCCTCTTCATCACAGTGGGCAGCTTTGTCTTCTCAGATTTTGTTTGGCTTTTAGGATGCTCTTTTGCTGATTGGGTGCATTTGTGTGCTCAGGCACCACATTCCACAGGATGAGCTTGCCTAGTGAATGCAAGCAATGGCATTTTGAGAGAACACATGCCCCCCTATCACAGGAGTCTTGAGTAGTGGAGTCTTATTCTAGTGGAGGGAGAGGGCGTCCCTGTGTCCAGCCTTCAGTAAAATCCCTGTCTCGGAGCCTCACATGAGCTCCTCTGGCAGAGGCAGGCCTGCACCCGAGTGGCCTCTCACCAGAGGAGAATGGAAGAAGAAACACTGGGTGTCCCTAGGGTCCACCTAGAACGCCTTCCTGCCCATGATCCTGGGGTGTATCTCCTTGATGCTGTAGGTTATTCATGCCTGCAGACACAGGCTGAGCCCTATAGGTCCTTCAGGAGGAGCCCCAAATGTGCTGGTGCTCATGGCACCCTGGCGTAGACCAACTCAAGACTCAGCTGTCTGGATCTATCTCCGAGCCTTCATATGGCCTTTGAGGCTGTTTTTATTTTCTTGATAGTATATATATTGGGGATTTTTAAATATATGAGTCATATGTTGTCTGGTTTTAGGTATTTTTATGGGATGACTAACCTGGGGTTTATCTCACCCTGCCATTGGATAGCTAACTTGAAAAAAAGTTTTCAGAGCTGGGATGGTGGTACACATCTGTGATCCTAGCACTCAGGGGGCTGAGGCAGGACGATCATGAATTCAAGTTCAGCCTAGGCTACATAGCAAGTCTCCATCTAAACAGCCCAAAAATAGATAAATGAGGTTTCTGAAATGATTGTATCTTCATGTTATGCTGTATGTGTTTTGATTTTGCTCAACAGTAAAAATAAAAACCCATTCATCCAACTACCAAACATCCATCTTCTTAAATCGGAATTTGGGGGACAGAGTCTCTACCCCCTGCACCCTGCACGTCCAGTCAGTTGTTTTCAGGTTGTATGATTCTAGACCTGGGTAGGAGGTTGGAGCTGTGTGGGGCGCATCATAGGCTTACTGTCCTCACACTTCCCTGTCTCCCAGCCAACCAGTAGAGTGACAAAGCAAGAATCTGCTGGCAACGACGTGAGACTTTATTATCAAGCCACTGCCTGGGAAGGAGCACGGGATGGTGAAGGTAAAGGAGAAAGAGCAAGTGCAGCTGTGAGCGGCTGTGATGCTGGACAGAGCCAGGCAACGGTCATGCCCTGGCAGTGGGGTAGAGTCTATCTGCTTCTGTCCGACTCTTCTTTCAGGCTTCAGAAGGAGGGACCCCCAGAGCAAGAGAGAAGCAGGGCTAGGGCTAGATGACATTTGCACCCAGCAGTTTCTTCTCGTCTGTTTCCTAAGAAAAAGGCCAGGGGAGACGTCAGTGACGGGGAGAGAAGGGTCCTGTGCTCTAGGCTAGCTAGTTCTGGAGCCAGCCAGAGCCAATCTCAGCTGCATAGGACCCATGACAAAAAGCTCCACAAGCCTGGATAGATGTGGCCTTCTATGGCTTCGTGGGGTCTTTGGATAGGGACATTGGTTGGAAACAGGGACCTTGTGGGATGGGATAGAAAAACATGATTCTTCTTGGGAACCACATAATGAGTCCCCTTCTTCCCTAAGCATCGATGTCTCATCTGAACATGCCACTGCCCCAAACACATTGACGCAGGGACTCACCGCCTTTGTGAAGAATCTTTTCCAGAAGTAAACACATACAGGGGTGAGAGAAGCCAGGAGCAGCAGTGCCCAGACACCGAAGAGCATTGCCTGGAGACTTATGAGCAGGGGCTGGGGACACAGGGCAAAAGACAAGGGTGCTGGAGTGACGCCCACGTTCCTGCCCCTTTCATCCTCTCTCCTGACAAGGGCCACTTTCTAACCCTCACCTCCAAGTCTACAGCTTCTAGACTACAGATGGATCATGGGTCCAGGGGATAGAATTCACCAGAAACCTTTTCCGCTCTCCTCAGTAGCTGAGCTGTGATGTGAGTGACAGCCTCAGGGAGGTCATGCATTTACCATGTTGGTAACCCTTGCCATATTTGCAATCCTGGTCCACTCATTGCTTGTGGCTGGCAGCATTTCTTTCCTAACAGTTTGTGACATCCACAGCAGTGTAGTGGGAACAGTTTCTGGTTTGCTCAGTCCTGCCTCTTTAGGGACAATCCTCAAGACTAGAGGGAGGGGTACCTTCTCCTGCCCGTGTCAGTCTCCCCGCCACTATCTGCAGCTGCCCTTCTCCATGGCCACTTACCTTGAGCATGCTTGTGTAGAACATGCACAGGGCTATCCGGTCAGCTTCTTCAGGACCTGGGGTGCTGGGGGGTTTGGTGGGCCAGTGATTTGAAGAGTCGTCGCCTAGACAGTCATCATCTGTGATGTAGTATCGGTAAACATGGAACTCAGGAGCTGCAATAACCATGGCAGCCACAGCCGTGCTGAAACTTGTCAGCACAAGAAGGATCCTCAACAGGGCCTAGGGAGAGGAGGAGTGAGAAGGATACTGGAAGATTCAGACTGACCCAGCCTGTGTGTGATGGGGCAGGAGGCTGGTGTGGCCTCCAGGCAGAGGGTGGGTTTTGCTTGGTCCTAAACTCACCCAGCAGGTACCACCCCGTTTCTTGTGAAGGAAGGCAACAGCTCCAGCCAGCATAGCCTGGGTAGACATTGAACCAGAAGAGTCAGCATAGGAACTACAAATGCCCGTTAATCCTCTGCCTCGTTTCCCCTGTGGCTCTCATCCATAGTGCCAGCCACGTGGCCTGCACCATTGTCTGCATCCCAGGTGTTCTGCTACGTTTTATCGTCTCTGCTGGACTAACTGTGTAGGGTGATGAGCCTGGAGCTCGTCAGTGAGGGTGTGGGACACTGTTTTAGTGACACCTAAATGCACATGGTTAAGCCAAATGTGAGCCTTCTTGTCTGTCCCCACAGCTTTCCTTTAAAATCACACTAGATTCTTCATGAACATTCCAGGGACCAGGAATCTTGTGGATCAAAGTCCCAAGTTGTTGGAAAAGCTGCCGATGCAGGATGTGACTTTTGGCAGCCTGGGTCCTGTCTTAGCAGCTATGGGGTCCATCTAATGAGGACAGAACAGGAAGTCTGGTGCAGCCCCGTGGACACATGGGTCCTGGCCCTATTTGACTATTCTATAATGAATCCGCATGTTCCTGCCTTTGGATGGGTTGGCACACTTCCTTTAGTCTCTCCTCTCAATGAATACATGTGTTCTTGCTGTTCTGAGAGTGTGGGTCTGTCAGAAAGTTCTCTGTACCCACCATGCTCAGCCCAACCAGCTGACATTAGAGATAACAGCACATTGGAACACATCCCTGGATCCCTATAGGATGTGCAAAAGGAAGTAGGAGGTGCTTCCTGCCTGACATTTTCCACTTCCCCTGTCTTGAGGCAGACATTGGAGGTGGGTGAGCCCTTAGAGCCTTGACTGATGACTGCCATTGATGACGAGGAGTGCCTGCCAGCCTGATCTGCAACTGTGCAGGCTAAACGTTCCCTCACTCCCGTCATCTACACAAGCACCAAACCGGCCTACATCATTCAGGTCTGTTTGGCTACCCACGCTCTGATGCCACATCAATGGTGGTGCTGTAAAGGAGGCAAAGAGAACATCATCCCTCTCCTGTCTGACAGCCTTGGGCCTTCAGG
>CABHPQ010161242.1:16571-37624 GCA_902168405.1 Peromyscus aztecus | reverse complement strand
GAATCAGTTGCAGCCAATAGTAAGGTTTTGTTGCAGTCCTTTGCATAATAAAAGTTGTCACTGAGTAACTTTAGCGGCAAACCCTCCTCCCCACAAACCCAAGGAGGCTGGAAAGCACATCAGAGGAATACCACCCTGAGTCGTCTTTGGTGAGGGGTAATTGGCCATGATGACAGCTAAATAAGGAGACCACTGAGGGCCTGGCTACAAAGAGGCTTCGGAAATGAATGGAACCGCCTGTGACTGGACTGTCTCCGCGGAAAACGCATATAAATCCCCCACATGTGGCTCCCAAACTTAGACTCTGATTGGACAGTGCATACCAAGAGACTGAAATCATACTTCCTGACCTAATAATCTCATTCCTGAGAACTTATCTTAAGGAAATAATTCATAAGAGGAAGATTATGTGTATTTTTTTATGGTTTAGAACTATCAGGAAACTAATTTTCCAAAACGAAAGGGAAAATAGTACATTCCAGTGCCTTCATTCTTTGAAGATCTTAGACATCCATTAAAAATACCATCACCATATGTAAGGAAATGTAAATACACGCAGTCACAGACACGCAGAAACTGCGGGTGCTGGGAAGCTGGGGAGAGAAAACAAAGAAAGAGAATAATTTCGCTAAACTGGTGAGATTATAATCAAAAGTAGGTTTGGTTTTTTGTAATGACTATGTTAGAAGGGTGTTTAATTAGTTTAAATTTTTATTTTATTTTATTTATGTGTATGCATATGTCTGTGTGAATATATGCCACATGTGTGCAAGTGCCCACCTTGGAGAGAAGAAGACATCAGATCCCTACGGGCTGGAGTTACAGGGGATTTTCAGCCACCTGATATGGGTGCTGGGACATGAACCCAGGTCCTCTGCAAGAGGACGCATGCTTTTTAAAATTTCTTTTAGATTTATTTGAAGGTGTGTGAGTATTTTCCCTGCACTTATGTGTATCGTGTAAATGCATGCCCACAGAGGCCAGAAGAGGGCATCAGATCCTCTGGAACTGGAGTTAGAAGCAGTTGTAAGTTGCCATGTCTGTTTTGGGAATTGAACCCGGTCCTCGGGGAAAACCAGCCAGTGTTCTCAACTGCTCAGCCTTCTCTCCAGCCCCAGAAGTGCCCATTCTAATGGCAGAGTCAACCCTCCAACTTCTTATTTAATTTGTATATGTCTTATTAATATGTATATGTTTTGCCTGCATGTTTGTGTGTGAACCACATGCCTGCCTGACGCCCATGGAGACTGAAAGAGGCATTGGATCCCCTAGAACTGGAGTTACGGCCTTTAGCGAGCCACCATGTGGATGCTGGGAATCGAACCCAGATCCTCTGGAAGAGCAGCAAGTGCTCTAAACCACTGATCCCTCCAACACTGCCCCCCCCCCCCCCACCCCCCCCTTAATTAATTTTTTAATAGGAGGGTTTTTTCTTTTTGTTTTTCCAATGCAATTTATATAGAATCATTTTCATAATTATTTGGGGATCAGAAGATTACCCTACAGAAGATATATGTGGGCCATCCTAGTCAAATGACATTATAAATATAGAGAAAATTACTAATTCTATAGAACAAAGTGGGATAACACATGTGTACAGAAATGCACAGAAATCCATTTGTTGGTTTCTTAACTTTAAAAGTAATCGAAAGTTCTCTAGGATTAAAAGACAATTCCTAATTCACAAACACTAACCTTACTGTTTTAACTTGCAGCGAAGGGAATTTGGCTACAAAGCAGGTCGTATTTCTCCAAAGGCCAGTTGTGTGGAGTTCAGCTGCCCAGACCCCAGAAGTAAGTAAAATTCACCAATTTTGACTTTATAAAAGTTGACATGATAGTAAAGCTCTCTTCATCATTCTAAATACGACTGCAGAGTAGGCCGGGCAGACCCAACATGGAACAGTCTCCTAAAGAAGGACGTAAAAAAGAAACTGACTGGTTTCCCCAGAAACCATTGTAGACGGAGAAAACTGACTCCCTAGACTGCCCTCTGACCCACACACACGCCATTGGCCTGCGTGCGCCTGTACTCACACACATATGCACTCACATACAATAATTAATCAAGTAAAAATTTTGGTTGTCCTTAAAAAGCAAGGATATATGCCTGCCTACCTTCTAGCAACATGGCGCAGTTCTGAAGACTATTCAAATGCGCTGTTCCAGCAAGCAGCCCTTGAGGACCATTTTGAGCTGCAGACAATCTGTCTGCCCCTTTCTTCTGCCATAGAATGGCGTGTACTTCGCTTTATAGAGGTTGCAGGTTCTCGGTCTGTGTACACATCCGCTCCCCCCTGCCAGAAAGAAACTGATGACTGGAGACGACTCTCTCTGACTTGAATCTACAAAAACAACCCTTGATAAAATAATCATGGGCCTCCGTTATTTTCCCATGTGTGCGGCTTCCCATTGACGGCTTCCCTGGAAGCTCAGGCCTTTCTTTCCCTTGGCCATTCACTTGCTCGCAGCCTGTCAGCCTCTGTAATGGCTGCCCTGAGCTCAAAGTCTTCCACACTAAACCACCTCCTCGAGTGTTTGCTTCTTTTCTACAAAGTCCCTGCGTGCATACAAAGTCAGTCCGTGCTGCTAACCTGTCCTCTGCCCTCTGGGAACTCCACTGCAATTCCCACACCTCAGCTACCAATCCTAACAGGGCAGAGGGAAAAAAAGAAGGTTTTCCTCCATTATTTTTCTAAGTTTTGTGAGTCAAAGTGCCTGAGTTTGAAAACCCTGCACAGTGTTGGTTACCTTGACCTCTGGCAGCATACCAACACTTCTATACTGTCTCAACTGACATTGTCCAGCCTTTCTTTTTTGGGGTTGGGAGGAATCAGACAGGGTCTCACTAGGTAGCCCTGGCTGTCCTGGACCTTGCTTTGTAGATCAGGCTGGCCTTGAATTCATAGAGATTGATCTGCCTCTGCCTCCTGAGTGCTGGGATTAAAGTCCTGGGCCACCACACCGGGCTGTCATCTGGCTTCTTACTGAGTGGGTTACAGAGGATGAGGTTCCTTATTCTCGTGGTTTTGAAGCTAGAACAGTGTCCTTGGCCAGAGGAAGACTGCACTGATAAAGCCCAGCTTGGGTTTTTCAAATCAATTTGGAGCCAGGTTGACTGGCTGCATGAGTTAGTAGGGTGAGAGGTAGGCAGTGGACAGGAAGATGGGGAGGTGGGAAAGGAAAGCCACCATCTAGAAAAATGACCCAGCACGTACACGTGAGCACTGAGCTCCTCACCTCACGGAGGATGATGCTGACTCCTGAGTTTATTATGAAATATTCTGTTGAGAAACAGCAAGGCTAACTCTGAGAGAATGGCCAGAAAGGTTTTGTCCTGGTTCGGGTTACTGTTGCTGTGATAAAACACCATGACCAGGGACTGGAGAGATGGCTCAGTGGTTAAGAGCACTGACTGATCTTCCACAGGACCCGGGTTCCAATCCCAGCACCCACATGGCAGCTCACAACTGTCTGTAGTTCCAGTTCCAGGGGACCCGACACCCATGGCAAAACACCAATACACATAAAATAAAAATAAATAAATTAAAAAAAAACACCATGACCAAAAGCAAGTTGGGGAGGAAAGGGTTTATTTGGCTTACATTTCCACATCTCCATTCATCACTGAAGGAAGTCAGGTCAGGAACTCAAACAGGGCAGGATCCTGGGGGCAGGAGCTGATGCAGAGGCCATGGAGGGAGCTGCTTACTGGCTTGCTTCCTCTGGCTTGCTCAGCCTGCTTTCTTATAGAACCCAACCAGCCCAGGGATGGCACCCCCCACATGGGCTACCCACTCCCCATCAATCACTAAGAAAATGCTCAGCCGGGTAGCAGTGGTGCACACCTTTAATTCCAGTACTCAGGAGGCAGAGGCAGGTGGCTATCTATGAGTTCAAGACCAACCTGATCTACACAGTAAGTTTCCAGGACAGCCAAGGCTACACAGAAAAACGCTCGTCTTGAAACAAACCGCCCCCCCAAAAAGAAGGAAAGACAGGAAGGAAGGAAGAAAGGAAGGAAGGAAGGAAGGAAGGAAGGAAGGAAGGAAGGAAGGAAGGAAGGAAAGAAGGAAAGGAAGAAAGAAAGAAAACAAGACTTCTGGGTACTATGCTTCTGCAGGATGCAGTAGAGGAGAAGAGTCAGGACAAGGCTCCACTCCAGAGAGATGAGGGAGAGTGCCCAGAGTTCACGGAGGGAGCAAGTCCATCTGGAAAGTGTGGAAGGGTGGGGGGGGGGGCAACGTGAGAAGAAAAAGGCCAGGGTGAGATTTAGAAAATCCTCCTCAGGAAGAGGCCTTGGGCGTGGCTGCCCCTGGCTGAGTTCCACAGCCCCCCCCCCACACCAGGAGTTGGGTCTGCAGATATTACAGTCTTCCTCGTGTCCCCTGGCCCCCAAGTACTGCCAGAAGCGAGTGCCAGATGAAGTGAGTGGGCTGGCTCACGGCCGGGAGCACACGGGGTGGACAGAGACGGTCTGTGGCACTTGCTGCTGAAGCTACAGAGAAAGTGTGACATGGGAGCCCAGGACTGAGGCTCACCAGAGTCAGTGTGAGCACCGCACCATACAGAACGACTGGCCGTCAGTCCCCAGCCTTGACATCCTCAACCTCCCGCCTCTCCAGCAGGAGTGCCGGGAGTCCCTACCACTGCTGCCGGACAAGCACCTCCCAACAGAGCTGCACCCCCAGCCCCATCTCCTTTAAGACGTCGAAAACAATTTGTATTAGTAAAACTAGAGGACATTTAGAATAGACATTGGGCCGGGCGATGGTGGCGCACACCTTTAATCCCAGCACTCGGGAGGCAGAGGCAGGAGGATCTCTGTGAGTTCGAGGCCAGCCTGGGCTACAGAGTGAGTTCCAGGAAAGGCTCCAAAGCTACACAGGGAAACCCTGTCTCGAAAAACCAAAAAAAAAAAAAATAGAATAGACATTGGGGGAAATGTTCGCAAAAGTTAGGAAAGATCTCAGACATAATAGCAAATCCATGATCCGTTAAAAGTTGATGGATTAGATTTCATCACAATTAAAAACTTGTGCTACATGCCTGATACCACCAAAAGAATGAAAAGATAACCCACAGACCACAAAGGAACCTTAGATCACATCTGTAGCAATGGGCTGTATCTAGGACGCCCAAATACCAACAGTAAGAAGACAACACAGTTACCAATGGGGACGTGTACAGAAGAAATAGATACATGAAAAGATGCTTTCACCATTAGTTATGGGAGAGCAAATGTACCCATGATGAGATGCCACCATGCATGTATTACAAAGACTGAACTCTTAGTCTAACGATAACCACGAGCTGGTGAGGCTGAGAGGCAAGCAGAGTAGTCGTTGCTGGGAGGGCTGCAAGCAATCAGCCACTCTGGAAGATGGGCTGGCCACTTCTTATGACTTCAACACACACATATGACTCAGCAGTTCCCTTCCTGGGTGTTTACACTAGAGATACACACACGTGCATGCACACACGTGTATACACAAATATTTATAGTCATCCTAGTCATAATTGCCCCAAGCAGGAAAAAGCCCATATCTTCAATAGCTAAACAATGATGGTGCAGCCACACAATTAAATACCACTCAGAAATAAGAAATGAGCCCGGGATAAGAACAGTAACTTGCCTGGATTTCACAGGTGTTAGACTGAAGCCAGTCCCCAAAGGTTACAGACTGTATTATTCCATTCTATCCTCGACTGTGATGTAGAGAACAGATCAGTGGTTGTCTGGATTCGGTGAACCGTGTGAAGGGAGGATGCGCAGGAAAATTTGGGAGACTGAGGAACTGTTGTGGTGTTCGTTAGGGGAAATTAAGTGAAAAACATCAGTCATCAACAGCATTTTTCCATGTTGATTGTTAATTAGTAAACAACTAGTTACTAAGCTGTTCCAGCAACAGTTACGGTGGCCAGTGAGATGGCTTAGGGGTAAAAGCACCTGCTGCCAGGCCTACCAACTTGGGTTCTGTGGCAGTTTTGATGTAATTGGCCCCCATAAACTCAAAGGGAGTGGCACTATTAGGAGGTGTGGCTTTGGTGGAGTGAATATGGCTTTGTGAGAGGAAGTGTGTCACGTGGGAGCAGGCTCTGAGGTTTCCTATGCTCAGGATACTGCCCAGTGTCTCAGTCAACTTCCTGTTGCCTGCAAGATGTAGGACTCTCAGCTACTTCTCCAGCATCATGTCTGCCTGCGTACTGCCATGTCCCACCATGATGACAATGGACTGAACCTCTGAACTGTAAGCAAGCCCCAATTAATGTTTTCCTTTGTAAGAGTTGTCATGATCATGGTGTCTCTTCCCAGCAATAGAAACCCTGACTAAGACAAGTTCAATCCCTGAAATCCATGAGGGAACAGGAAAGAGCCAACCCTACAAAGTTGCTCATGTCTTCCACAGGGACACCATGGCATGCACAGCATAAATAAACAAACCAACCCCATAAAAAGTGACTCCAACACAGAAGATGACTCTTGCAACATCTAAAGATAGGCAGGCACTTGGGGTGAGGGTGAGGCTCAAAACCCCCCCCAAAAATATTTAAGAGTGAAAAGTTGTAAGACTTTAGAGATAAGAGACTTTGTGATCAATTGCTTGTGCCGTGGCAGAAGTTGTTACAACCTGAGAGAATTTAGAACTCGAGTGTGCCATCTTTGGCCATCAGGCTATGCTGAGGCCAAACCCAAGCCATTTTCAGTAAAACAGTGAGGCTTTAAGAAAAATCTTTGAATCTGAGACAGGAATTGAGTCCAACAAGAAAAGGAGGAAGCGTCACAAAAGAGAACTCCGCCTTAGGAAGAGTTAGACAGCTAAGAGACAGAGAATAATGTAGAAGGTTAGGCAGCTAAGAGACAACAGAGAATAATGTAGCCATAAGGGACAAGGAAGAACACGCAGGAACTCCACCAGAGAGAGGTCACAACATTACAGAAGCTGCCAGGACATAGAGAAGCTTCAAGACTTAGCAGGCAGCTCCTATGGGGAGGCGAGGAAACTCACAAAGTATAGACCCTGGAGGGCACTAGGAGAGACAAAACAGGCTCCTAGGAGAGATACAACAGGTAGCTCCAAGGGAAAGAGGGAAAGGAAGGGTCGCAGACACAGGAGCATGTAGGCAGCTCCTAGGGGGAGGTGAGGAAGTTCAGGAAGGAGCTGAGAGGAGTCTGAGGGAGCAGAGGCCTTAAGTGTTACAGTAACAAGAATTTCAATCCAGAGCATCCCTAAGTGGACTGAGAGACTTGTCAGAGAGAAATGTCCAAAACCACAGAGGAGACGTGTCCCTTTCCACATGATGGGGGAAGTTTCCTGGCACACCAGTGTGACCTTCATAGTAAAAGTAGACACAGCACGAAGCTCTGTAGAGACACTTACCCAGTAGAAGGGGAGAGACAAGTGGTTAGAGCAGGCAGAGGAGGAAACAGCCGGAGAGGTGCAATTGTCTTGGTAAGTAGAACTGCCCACGTGGTGAGCAGCCCAAAGGGCACAGCAGGGAGATGCCCAAGTGATGGGCAGTCCAGAAAGACATAGTAGGGAGATGCCCACATGGCAGGCGGCCAAAAAGGGTGTAGAAAGGAGATGACCACGTGGCGAGTGGCCCAAAAGGGCACAGCTGGGAAAGGACACTTACTGAGTAGGCAAGGAAAGATGGATGGTTAGTTAGGGTGGAGAGAAGAAACAGCTGAAGACGTGGGCCCTGGAATCAAGTGTGGTGGGTGGCAGAAGCCAGCAGAAGCCAATGATCCGCATATACCTTCAGAGAGTCAGACCAGCAGCCAGGTTCAGAGGGGACGCAATTAAGCCACCCCCAGGTTTTTGGCACCAGATGAATGAAAAAAAGAAAGAATAAAAAGGAAAGGAAAAAAGGACCTGGCTGCTCCTAGGTATGGTGGAGGAGGAAGTTTATTATAGATAAAGGGAGCGCATAGTCAGAGGCAAGGATGTCTGGAGGAGTCCAGAGTGGACATGACCAGACTGAGCTGGGCCATGGGCTGTGGGGGGCACAGAGAGAGGGGAACCAGGTGCAGCAGCCAGGAGGCCAAAGGTCAAAAAAAGCTTGTGTTGTGTTTTTATGTACCACTTATATGCAAAAAGAGAAAGAGAGGGAAGGAGGGAGGGAGGGAGATAAAATATGTCCATGTTCTGACAGTAGTATTCTTTGGGAATAGTATTATAGATGAGTTTCCTTTTGTAATTTGTTCTACCAGGTTCTGGGTTCTGTGTGTGTGTGTGTGTGTGTGTGTGTGTGTGTGTGTGTGTGCTCTATAACACAAAGAAAATTTTATGTAGGGAACATAGCCTTGTGTCACTGATCTTCTCTTGTTTTGTAAATGTGATGAATATACTGTGAACAGGACAGGCAGGTGGCTCCGGTGCCAGTGTGGGGCCGGACACTCCATGGCCTTGTCCCTCCATGGGGGGTCCCTGAAGAATGAGGGACTGAAATGAATGGCCTCCCAGGATGGGATGGGTTCCAGACTCCAACATTCTGAGTTATTAGGACATCACAAATTGGCTGATTGTAAAAACATTTCATGTGGGGTGAGGTTGTGTGGGAAAGGCGATATCATTGTGAAAGACATGTTCATTAAACCCCATAGTCTCCTGAAAAGTAAAGGTGTGTGTTCTGAAAGCTTTTAGGATACAGTGTTAGCCGTTTACTTATTAACAATTATCTAAAAGTATATTACTATGAATGGCTTATTCCAAGGAGTATTCCGTTTTTATTAAGGAAATTCTCATTGCAGTGAGAGTTGGCCTGTTATCTGACACACAATAATGTGTTGCTAAAGTCACCTTTGTCCCCAGTACAATCAAGGGCTCCGGGGATTCCCTGTGTGAGTCAGAGTGGACGGTTGAGCACAAGCCAAGATCGTTGTGCCTGTGGGAAAGGCCCCTGCTAGCTTGGGCTTGAGGAAGCCCCCAGTGACCGGGGCACTATTCTCAAATCTGGCATCTGAGAGGACCTTTCAGGCCCCACTGCGAGTACTGAGCTCAGCAGGAATAAAGGACAAGGGTTGAAGATCTGATGTTTGCATTTGGTGAGGGCGAAGGTGAGCCGGTAGAGATGGGAGCAAGAAACTGTTGTAAGACCAGCCCGCGGGGCCAGTTTTCCCTAAGAGTTTCATAACTTCACACAGTAATACATAATCTTAGTTCCCAACTGACATTGAAATGAATGCTGGGTAAATAAACTCTTTCTTTGTAAATGGAAAGAATACCCTGATTACTAGTTTGATTTTTAAATCCTTACTCAGCTGTGCAGAGCTGAGGTTACATGATCATAGGTGACACATTAGCCATGCTTGTTAAGCAGACCCGCAGCAGCCTGGACGTCCACACGCTGGGCTTGAGTCCTCCTCCAGCTCCTCTGTCACTTGGAGATCTGGTTTTGACCTAAGTTTACGTGGCAGAGACATCATCATGAACTGAACTGTCTTGGTCACTGTTCTATTGCTGTGAAGAGACACCATGATCAATCATGGTAACTCTTAGAAAAGAAAGCATTTAATGGGAGCCTTGCTTAAAGTTTTAGGGGGGTAGTCCATTATCATGGGGGAGCATGGCTACATGCATGGTTGTGGAGCAGAACTGAGAGCTACATCCTGATCTGCAGGCTGAGAGAGAGAGACAGAGACAGAGACAGAGACAGAGAGAGACAGAGAGAGGCATGGGCTTGGCATGGGCTTCTGAGATCTCAAAGCCCTCCCACAGTGACACACTTCCTCCACCAAGCCACACCTTCTCCACCAAGGCCACACTTCTTCCACCAAAGCCACACCTTCTCCACCACGGCCACGCCTCCTAATCCTTCTAATCTCTTCAAAGAGTACCGCTCCCTAGTGACTAAGCATTCAAATCCAATATATGAGCTGATGGGGCCGTTCTCACTCAACTGCCACCTGAACCGAGGACACCGCCAGCCTTCAGTAAATACTTATCAACCAGACACCCACAGGCTGTCAGTCTGGCAAATGGGCTGGATCAAACTGCAGAGCAATAACGCTGTCTGTAGCAGGACAAGGAAAGAGGTCTGCTTAGACTCCAAGGTCACTCCCGCAGTCGTTCTAAAGGAACCCGGTCTGCCTTTTCCAGGACAAGGAACCCACTAAAGCCTAGCTTCTGCTGTTTGGACACCAACTGTAACCAGCAAGAAAAAGGCACTCACTAAGTTTCTTGCTTGCTTTGTTCCCCCGAGTACAAATTTAACTCATTTCTCTCCTGAGCAATGTGCCCGCAACCCACCTGCCACTGAGAAGGACAAGCCGAGAGCAGATTCGCAAGACACGCAGAGAGAGGAGCAGGGCTCTGAGCTGGGACCTCAGAGATAAGCAGATCTCCCCACCCTGTGGTGAGGATGGAGCCAGGACTTTGAGCAAGATAAGCAGGGTGCCTCCGGCCCTGAGCCGCACCCCAGCTGCTGCAGAGAGCTGGATGTTGGAGAGAGGTGGGAAAGAAAGGGGAGTTTCGGGCGGAGAAGTGCACCAGAGCACGCGGTCCAAGCCCTGTCTGACAATCTCTTTCCTCCGTTTCAGAGGAAAGCTAGCCGGCTGCTGAAGGGCGAGGACAGGAACAAGGTCGGCAGCAGCAGGAGCCTGGGCCTGGACACCAGCGCGTCCCAACCCGCGGATGGCCGAGCCCCCCTTGAGGAGGGTCCCCTCTCCCCCTCCAGAGAGTGCTGGACCAAGGAGGAGCGGCCGGCACAGAGCGACAGCTTCCTGGGGTTCCGCAGCAGCGACAGCGTCCTCCGGGAACTGGATGAGGGACAGTTGGACCAGGAAGAGGGCGTGACGCAGGTCACCTGCATGTGAGCTGCCAAGTGAAGCTGTGGAAGGCCTTGTACATAGTTATTAAAATGACTGCCCGCTGCCTTATTTCACTACTACTATGCACTTATGTAACGTTTTTAACTCCCCGGCTCAGCCTTCCCCTAGTCTAGGTAAACTTTGTCTCAGTTTCCCAGACAAGGAAGAATAGCCAATTATTTATCAATCTAAAACGGTGCTTACATTTTTCCCAACTGAAACATCTGTGGAAACAGATGTCCCAGCTGGTAATTAAGCAGCAACCTGGTTCCACTTCCTCATGAATAGACAAGTCAGTATTTCTCCTCATGCCTGTTAAAAAGACGGACTATCCAAATTATTGTTTCAACCAATTAGAGCCGTCTCAGAAAGTTACAGCCTTGCTTAAACTCAAAAATATTCTCTCCCCCATCTCTGTCCCTCTCTCGCATACAGACTATCTATTCCCTGCCTATAACCAACAGTCTAACTATTGCCTCTGACTGTGGCGTGTACCTACAAACCAAGCCCCTATTTGTCAAAATAGTCTTCAAAAATTTTTTTCCTATGTTTTTTGTTTGTTTGTTTGTTTGTTGTTCTGGGTTTGGTTTTTTTTTGTGTATTTTCCAGACAGGGTTTCTCTGTGTAGCCCTGGCTGTCCTGGATCTCACTCTGTAGACCAGGCTGGCCTCGAACTCACAGAGATCTGCCTGCCTCTGCCTCCTGAGTGCTGGGATTAGAGGTGTGCGCCACCTCTGTGGGACTTGTTTTTTCTTTCAGGGCCACCACACGGCCAGTCCTGCAATGAATTATTAACTTTGGCATCGTTGATCCCAATAGCCTAATAACTGGTAACGCTAAACAGAAGGAACATCTTAAGACAGTTGAAGGCCGGCAAGAGGGCTCAGCCAGGAAAGGCGCCTGGTGACCTGAGTTCAATCTCTGGAACCCATATAAAGGTAGAAAGAGCCAGCTCTACAAAGTTGGCCTCTGGGCCTGCGTGCCCGTGTGCACCCACGCAGGTGAACACAAATAATAGAACTAAGTTTCTAAAACGTCAGCTGAAAGAGAGCCCACAATCTCAGTGTGTAAAAGCCATAGTAGACGAAAGCATTTCCATTTATGTCAAGCATGTTGGCACGCCTTTAATCCCAGCCCTTGGTAGGCAGAGGCAGGCAGATCTCTGTGAGTCCTAGGACAGCTAGCTACACAGTGAGACTCTGTCTCAAACAACAAAATTTGACTTTCTTTCTTTCAATGTAAATACCATTGAAGAGGACAAATATCAACTTCAAATGGAAGTGTGCCTTCTGCAACTGTTAGGTCTAAATTGTGTTTTTATCTTGACATGGCAAACCTGGAAAATATTGCAACCCAGAATTCTCAGTTCTGCTGGAGCGGAGAGGGGTTCACAGCCCACAAGATGTGTGGGGCACCGACCTACTCCAAGCCCAACACCAGGAGGGTCTTTATCTTGCCCCAGTCTTTACCTGATACAGACTAATCTTCTAGAGAGCAGGGGACTTTCATTTACGTATGAAAAGCTAACTCCAAAAGAATTACGGTCGACTGTGCCATTAAGCAACTCACATATTATATATTTTTATTGGCTTGATGTGGACATTGTGAGTCATTTAAATAATAAAGTATTTGTTATTAAGCTATTGTCTTATTGAACACAAATATTCCCATATTTTGTTTTGCTGTACTTGGTTTTGTTTTTTCTTTTTTTGGGGGGGAGGGGAGGCGTGGCAGTGTTGAAACAGGGTTTCTCTGTGTAGCCCTGGCTGTCCTGGAACTCACAGATCCGCTTGCCTCTGCAGCCCAAGTACTGGGATTAAAGGTGTGTGCCACCACCACCCGGCAAAGTTGACATCTTATTCAGAAGCAGCAAACCCTGTTCATTCCATGCAAAATTCCCAGACCAATGTCTAATGACTGCATTTCCCACACTCTAAAGCAGTAAGGGATTGCATTGAATGTGTAGATTGCTTTTGGTAAGATGGCCATTTTTACTATGTTAATCCTGCTGATCCAAGAGCATGGGAGATCTTTCCATCTTCTGATATCTTCTTCAATTTCTTTCTTCAAAGTTTTAAAGTTCTTGTCATATAGGTCTTTCAATTGCTTGTTAGAGTTATATTGTTTGAGGCTATTGTGAAGGGTGTCAATTCCCTGATTTCTTTTTCAACCTGTGGGTCACAACCCCCCAAAGAGCATTGGAAAACTTTATTACAATTCAGTAGGAAAATTACAGCTATGAAGTAGCAATGAAAATAATTTTATGGCTGGGGTCACCACATGAGGGACTGTGTTGAAGGGTCACAGCATTAGGAAGGTTGAGAACCACTGATCTAAAACAGTGCTTGAAAAACCTCTTCAGCCAGGTAAATGCCCATATCCCTTATGCCCTGGTGGTGAGGCAAGAAGTTCTGATGTTCAAAGCCAGCCTAGGCTACATAGCAGAGGCCTCGCTTCAGAAAAAGAAGAGGAAAAAAGGAGGAAGAGAATGGGAGGTTAGAGGAGGGGAAGAAAGGAAGAACAAAGGAAAAACACCTCTCCTCCCGACTCCTCCAGTCACTGTTAATGACTTGAAATCATATTGTATTAACATATTTAACTGTGTTCAATTATACAAAATAACCACACATAAATACAATATTAAGCCAGGTGTGGTGGTGCTAGCCTGCAATCCAGTACTTGAGAGGTTAAGGAAGGATTGCCTCAAATTCAAGGCAGCCTGGGCTGCAGTGGGAGACTGTCTTCAAAAAAACAAAACCAAAAACGCCAGGCATAGCAGCACACAGCTTTAATCCCAGCACTCGGGAAGCTGAGGCAAGTGAATCTCTATGAGTTTAAGGCCAGCCTGGTCTATACATGGAGTTCCAGGACAGTCAGAGTTACATAGTAAGACCTTCCTAAAAACAAACAAAAACACTGCAAGAAAATCTTCATTGACTTCTCGATAGTCAAGTTGTGAAGACATCCATGGAAAACCTTTGACTTGAGTCAGTGATTCCCAGCGTTGCTGGCTTAACTAACCTCTTTCTTTCTCAGCTTTCTGAGCAGACAGAACTAGAGACCCTCCAGGCAAACGCAGCACCAGGTTGGAAACAACTTTTTTTTTTTTTTTTTTTTTTAATCAAGACAGGGTCTCACTAGGTAGCCCAGGCTGGCCTCAGACACAATCCTTTTGTGTGCTGGGATTCCAACAAGGGCTTTCTGTGGAGAGAAGGACCTAACCCAGGGTGTTGCTCAGGCTAGGCAAATATTGCCTTGAGCTACAGCCCCAGCCCTGAAAAGGCTTTATTACAGATTATTGCTGAGACTTACAGCTTCTTTATATCTTGGCATGAGATACCAACATAAGCTACCATTGTAAAATACAACTTACAAGCCATTCAGTGAAACCTCTTAACTCTATGGACAAAAGTAACTAATCTGATGGGGTGACTGGGGGTTGTGGGGGCCTGGAGAGATGACTCAGATGCCTCTAGGTCAAAATCAACAAGACTTAGAGGGAGGGAGGGAAGGAGAGAGGGAGGGAGGAATCAGAGCCACTGAGATGACTCGGTGGGCAAAGGCACTTGCCACCAAGCCTGATGGCCTGAGTTCAATCCCCAAGACTCACATGGAAGAAAGAATCGACTCTTGCAAGTTAATCTCTGACCTCTACATGTGTGCCCATGGCATGTGTATGCCCTACCTCTACATGCAGAAAGAAAAAAAATACTTTTTTTTGGGGGGGGGGGTTGTGTGCACATGTGAGCACAGGCACCCAGAGTCCAGAAGAGGGCATCAGACCCCCGGAGCTGGCGTGGCGGGTGGACGTGAGTCACCTGAAGTGCTGACTGGAATCTTCCTCTGGAAGAGAAGCAGACGTTCTTAAACCCTTTGAGCCATCTCTCTAGCCCTTCTTCTGCACCATCTCCGCCCGTTTTAATATCTTTATTATTTTGTGAGTGTGTGCGTGCATGTGCGCGCATGTGTGTGCATGGAAGTCGGAAGATAAACCACTGGAGTCAGTTCTCTTCTTCCATCGTATGAATCTTAGGGATTGAACTCAGGTCACCAGGCTTGGCCACAGGCGCCTTTAGCCACTGAGTCACTGTTCTTTTTTAAAAAAGGGTCTCACTGACTTGAACTTGAGGGCCTTCCGCTTTGTTCTCAAATGCAGGGTAACAGGCACTCACCATCACACCTGACCCCACTGTATCCTTTGGAAGTCACAAGCATCATGTTCTATCTCTTCCCCGTGAGTCACAGTTGTAGCTTCAAGACTGCTGGGTCGTTTGCTTAGCTGTTCTCTGACACTTATTTTCAGATTTGGTTCTGAAGTCACAAATGTAGTCTTTAAGATGTTTTGCATTCATTTACCTATCCTGATGGATGCAAATATGTTCTTACTGAGGGAAAAGCTTCTACCGTGAGAAATCATTCACAGACTACAATGCTCCCGCACTGAAATTACAATGGCTGATTCATTCCCTTGGTCGGATCTGGACCATTACAGACTGGATTTCTTTGGGGCAGTGAACTGAGGCTTCATCTTCATATGAAATCACTTGAGGCATAAACAGAAGGCCAAGTGATGAACAACTTCCATGCCCAGTTCTGACTCAGAAGCACATTTAGGTCCAACTTAAGGAATCACCCAGTCAGGGCTTGCCTGTGTAGGAAGCTCGGCAAAGAATGGCTACATTGTGAAGCTTCTGGCACACTTAGAAACCAGCTAGTGTGAGCTAAAGGCAGATGGGACCACCGCCAGTTGAGGACTGGACTATTTTTAATTTAGAATTGTAAGCAAGAGAATGGAGCTGTTTATAATCAGCCAAAATCACAGTATGATTCAGATAGGCCCTGAAAGCAAATCAGGAGCTTTGGAAGCCCGAACACCCTAGCGCACTTCACTCTGCTGGACCGGCCGCCGCTACCGCCAAACTCTCACCTACTCCCGACTCAGAGTGACAGAATGTTACACTTTGGCCTCAAGGAACACACAGGGTCCAACTAGAGGATCATGTTGTTTCCTGTTGGGATTGCAGCATCTGGTAGAAATGCAAATTCGCTGGGGCTGTTTAAGATTTGAGATCACCTTGATTTGTCTTTGCACTACTGAGAGAGGTGAGGTCAGACCCTGCATTCTCAGTGTGGAACCCCTCCGAGTTCATCTCCATGCCTTTCAGGGATCTGGAGATCCAGCTCTGCTGCTCGTGCAGGGCAACTTGGTCTACACAGGGAGTTCCAGTCCAGCCAGGGCTACAGACACAGTGTGGCCATTTCTCAAATAATAAACAGATAAATAAATGGCGCACACCTTTAATCCCAGCACTTGGGAGGCAGATCTTTGTGAGTTCGAGGCCAGCCTGGTCTACAGAGCGAGATCCAGGAAAGGCACCAAAACTACACAGAGAAACTCTGTCTCGAAAAACCAAAATAATAATAATAATAATAATAATAATAATAATAATAATTTTCACAAAGATGAGAAGAGGGAGGCTGAAGGGGCTGAGGCATGAGCCACCACCGCCCGGCTCTCCTTTTTATTTCATTTTTTTGAGATGGTGTCTCCTATAGCCCAGGCTGGCCTAGATGATGATGACTTTGAACCATTGATCCTTGTGATCCACTTCTTCAATGCTGAGGTTATTCTAACTTCCCAATTTACATGGTGCTGGGATTGAATCAGGGTTCTGTTCATTCAGGAAGTGGTGGCGCACGCCTTTAATCCCAGCGGGCAAGAGGTAGAGGCAGGCAGATCTCTGTGAGTTCGAGACCAGCCTGGTTTACAGAGTGAGATCCAGAACAGCTAGAGTGACACAGAGAAATCCTGTCTCCAAAAAACAAAAAACAAAAACAAAAAAGAGAAAAATTCACTGAACACAGACATACACACACAGAGTGAAATCATTCTCCAACTCCACTCCCCACCCCACCCCAAAGAATTTAACCAAGGAACTGTTAAGAAATGAAATTTGGTTTTTGTTTGTTTGTTTTGTTTTTTGAGACGGGGTTTCTCTGTGTAGTTTTGGTGCCTGTTCTGGAACTCACTCTGTAGCCCAGGCTGGCCTCGAACTCACAGAGATCCGCCCGGCTCTGCCTCCCAAGTGCTGGGATTAAAGGCGTGTGCCACCGCTGCCTGACTAGAAATGGAAGTTTAACATCTCAAGCCAGTTAGAACAAAATGGACACCCCCAAGTGTGTGCTGCTTATGGGAACACAAGTGGTTAACCCAGCTGCTCTCCCAGGAGGGAGGGCAAGTTGTCCTTCTTATGTCTGTCTTGCCTGCACGTGTGTACGTGTGCACGTGTGTACGTGCACCGTGTGTGCAGATTGGAAGAGGGCTCAGATCCCTCAGAACTGGGACTCTGGATGGTTCTGAGCTAAATGGGTGCTGGGAATCAACTTGGGTCCTCTGCAAGAACAAGCGTTCTTAACTTTCTTAACTCTCTCCAGCCCCATCAATATGGTCTATATAAAAATAACATACAAAGCTTTTTTTCTCACTCTGTAAGCCAGGCTGGCCTAGAGCACGCTATATATAGCCCAGGTTGGACTTGGATTTTCAGCTACCTTCCTGCCTCAGCTTCTCAAGTTTGGAGATCAGAGGCATTGAGCCATCATACCCAGCAGGAGAATCCAACCTTCGGAATCTCTACACAGATCATTAAAACACATTGAGCCTGACTTCCCTTGCACACATAACCATGACTTTGCACTTCTTTGTAAGATCAGTGTTTGCCAGAGGCAGGCTTGATAACCTCGTGTGTGCACATGAAGGCCAGAGGACATCTCGGTAATGTTCCCCAGCAGCACTTCAGTGTGTGTGTGTGTGGGGGGGTGTTTGCATGCGTCACCTGCCAGCAAGCCCATGCGGTGTCCTGCCTCCTCCACTAGAGGACTGCACGCGTACCACGTGTGCTGGGGATCCTACGCCCATCCTCACCGTTGCAAGGCGTGGTAAGTATTTTATCAACTCTGCCATCTCTTCAATAATCTTCTCAAAGTTTAAATTTCCTTTCATTTACTCTGGGGCTAGCCCATGCCAAAGTCTGTGTAGAAGTTGGAGAACAACCCACAGGAGTCTGTTTTCCTCTTACTGCCTAACATGTGGCTTCCAGGGACTGAGTCCAGGCCTGAGGCCTGGGAGAAGACCCTACCCACTGAGCCATCTCCTCAGCCTCCCCTCCAATCCTAATTTTTTCTTTCTTTCTGACATTTACTTAGCTTCATTAATCATTTGCTTTTTAAAAACTTGCATTGGGGGTGGGTATATAGGTGCACGTACACCATGGCATGCATTGAGGTTTGAGGACAACTTGCAGGAGCTGGATCTCCCTTCACACACCCGGGTTCTGGGAACCAAACAGGTCATCAGGCTTGGAGCAATCACTTTTACCAGCTCAGCTATCCTACCAGCCCTGTATTTTTTTTTTAATGATTTATTTATTTTCATTGGTGTTTCCCTACACATGCACCTTTGTAAGGGCATCGGATCCCCTGGAACTGGAGTTACAGACAGTTGTAAGCTGCCAGGTGGGTGCTGGGAACTGAACCCAGGTCCTCTGGGAAAGCCGTCACCTCTCCAGACCACGGCCCTGTATTTTTGAGACAGGATCTCATGTAACCCAGGCTGACCTTAAGCTTAGAGACCTACCTGCCTCTGCCTCCCAAGTGCTGGGATTAAAAACCTGCCCCATGGGTTGGGGATTTAGCTTAGTGGTAGAGCGCTTGCCTAGCAAGTGCAAGGCCCTGGGTTCGGTCCTCAGCTCTGGGGGGAAAAAAAAAAAAGTGCCCCACAACCCTGGATCTAGCCACTTTAAAAATACTACTCATGTACATGTGCATTTTCAAAATTATGCAAACAGTATCAAAACACAGCTGTTTCACTGAGATCTTACCTACTGTAACAAATCAACAGTGCAACAATAGTGAGTGTCCAAACGAACACAAAAGCAAGACTACAAACTGATGCTTTTGGAGATTTTTTTCTTTTATGATCAGTTTCAAAACACACTACAGGGAGGGGGGATGAGTAGGAAAAAAACCATACTTTATTTTCCTGTTAACACTAAGCCGTATTTCACAAAGTGTTCCAATTACTCAGTCAGATCTACAGCCCCAGTCACTACCTTAAATGTTCACTGAGAAATAGTCAAGTGACAGAAATCACTGAGACTCCCAACTGGAGAACAGCAACATTGCTATGTATAATTTATGAATTTATCCAGTCTCTCAGATATTTATCCCGTTTTTTAAAAATTACTAACCCCAGTGGTTATGGTAACAGTAATATAAACACCTGATTTCAGTCGATGTTCTAGTCACTGTGAACATAAAACTTCAAAGACAGTTGCAGACTACGGTGCACTGGTGACCGTGACCGCAGGCACAGGGCAGGCTGGGACAGGCATCAACTATACACACTCTTAGTATGCTGTCATTTCCCACACTTTTCTGTGCACACTTATCTCATAATATAAATCATTTCTTCAAATAATTAGAAAAACAAACAAGATGAATGCATTTTTCAATTTCATTTGAAAATAAATAAAAGAAGTTCCTCGCTTGTTAAGTCAGTAGAGATGGCTAGCTCCAACTGTCCCAACTGAGGCACAGTCCCAACCCGTCTTACTGCTATCACAGCGTGGCACTGAGACCCCAGCATGTTAGGAGAACTTCACCAAATACGTTCTAAATCTGCACTTACATTTTTAAGACAGAAGAAATCAAAAAGTATGACAATTCATCAACACCACTGGAACCTGTGAATTATTGTAAATAATCTTATATGTGCATATAGTTCAAACAATAAGCTTCTGGAGGGAGAATAAAATAAATACACTCTTTTCCATATGTATTTAATGCTGCCTAGAGTTAGATGAAAAGATTAATATTACTAACAGGAAGAACCCAACTATATTAAGGACTATTTTCTAAGTAGTTACAACAATTTCCCAAACAAAGGTAGGCAGGAGCCTATGCAGTACAGACTTCCTGTAGTGTAACGTCACTTGCTAGTATGAGGTATGCTCTGTAAGCAATTAATACGAATATAAATAGGGAGAAGCCACCACTAACCATAGGTTGGTAAATAAATGTCTTGGCTAATGTAGTTTAGGGAAAGGACCAAGGGAAACAAGAAGGGGCAGGTGTCCATGGGAACATCATGTATGTGCCTTATCATCACTAGGGGCAGGTGTCCATGGGAACATCATGTATGTGCCTTATCATCATTACTAGATATTTGACAATCCACTGTCACAAAAAAAGATGTTTCCAAGTACACTGACCTAGAATATACTTTATGTAGCAATGAGATTATTTAAGTATTACTAATGCCTTCTTGCATTTCTCTGAACATATACATAATTGGTTATGCATATCAAAAACTATAAACAGACCTTTTAAACACTTTTATCTCATTTTGAAAAAGTTAGCAGTACAGATGGAATACTACTGAATTTTCTAAAATATCAAAACTTATGGGGTGAAACTAAAGAAATATCTCTTTAGTAAATGGCTTGTGTGAAACCCAAGCTCACTCTTATAGAGTTGAAAGGATTGTGATCCAATGATTGTTTAGCAGCAATTTTACCAAACTGTAAATTCTTTTATTAACAGGCATTATAAACAGATAATACTAAACTTATTTAAAAACCATGAGTGCCACACCAGTGAATATACAGCTCATGAATAACTTAAAATGTATTTCCCATTTTAAAAGGCAACACATAGCATACAAAAACCTATCCTAAACAAATAAGCTATACTATGGATACATGATTGACGTGTCTAAAATGATAGATATATACAGTACATAATTGTTAATTATGTGATCAGTACATTGTTCTACACGACTCCCTTCATGCTTCACTTTCTCCAGAAACTGAATTCTGAACTTCTTCTTCTAAAATTGGTACAATCAGGTTATCCTTCGACATCAAATTATATTTCATCACAAATTTAGTAAACCGATGACATAAAAATGTTTCATTCTGTAGAAAGAAAAAGAAAGTCATTTTACTATCCAAAAACAAAAGGCTAGAAACAGTACCAACACATACTATCATCATCTTGACAAGAATGTATTAAGATAATTACTGACATACTGTGCTGGTTAGTTTTCGGTCAACTTGACCCAAGCTAGGGTCATTTTTGAAGAGGGAACCTCAAATGAGAAAATGCCCCACCAGATTAGCCTATAGGCAGGCCTGTGGGGCACATATATATTCTTTTTTTTTTTTTTTTTTTTTTTTTT
>CABHPQ010161242.1:0-16471 GCA_902168405.1 Peromyscus aztecus | reverse complement strand
TTTTTCGAGACAGGGTTTCTCTGTGTAGCTTTGCGCCTTTCCTGGAACTCGCCTGGGAGACCAGGCTGGCCTTGAACTCACAGAGATCCGCCTGCCTCTGCCTCCCAGTGCTGGGATTAAAGGCGTGCGCCACCAACGCCCGGCAAACACATATATATTCTTGATTGATGTGCACAACGCCATCCCTGGGCAGATAGTCCTAGGATATATAAGAAAGCGGTCTGAACCTTTAATCCCAGCACTTGGGAGGCTCAATCGGGGATTTCTAAGAATTCAAAGCCATCCTGGTCTACATAATGAGCTCCATGTCAGTCAAGGCTATATAGTCTCAAAAAAGCAAAACAAGCAGGTTAAGGCGTGGTGGCGCACACCTTTTGATCTTAACGCCAGGAGACAGAGGCAGGCAGATCTTTTTGAGTTTGAGGCCAGGCTGGTCTCTCCAGAGAGAGTTCCAGGACATCCAGGGCTACATAGTGAAACCCTGTCTCAAACCAAAAGAAATAAAGAGAAAGAAAGCAGGCAGAGCAAGCCATGAGGAGAAAGCCAATAAGCTGTGTTCCTCCATGGCCTCTGTTCCAGTCCCTGCCCCCCCCACCCCCACCCCCATGACCTCCCTCAGGGATGAAATGTTACCCAAGAGTTGTAAGCAGAACTAACCCTCTTCCTATTCAAGTTGCTTTTGGTCATGATCTTTATTGCAGCAACGTAAAGCAAGCTAAGATTTATACTTACTTCATATTCATCAAATATCTGCCGGTGGTGAAAATAGGCATGTGAAAATATTCTATAAATCCTACGGCACACTGATCCTAGTTTTGCTACAGATGATTCTTTTATGCTAACCCTAAAAAGAGAAGAGAAACCAGAAATTCACAGGCTGAATAAAACGTTAGACATATACAGTCCAATCTTCTCAATTCCCAAGTGTGGAAACCAATACCCAGAGAAAAAAGTGTCTGGGAAGAGTAGGCTGCTCCTTGGTCCTGATCGGTGCCCTCTCTACTCAGCCACAGCACCTTAGTTAAACGCAGTATTACACTTCTGAAACGTTGTTAAAGGATAATGCACTTAAAACGAATCCTTGACACCTCAAACCTTACTAAAACAAAACCAAAACAACCAGACTTTAAAAAATATTTTACACTATTAATATTTTGTCTAATGCAGGTAATTGAAACTACTAAGAGGACTCATTATTTTATCCACAGAACCTGCTTTTGCTTCCTTTGTATTTTTGAAAATCAAAAGATGCATATTTCTAATTCTCTTTTAGAATACGATAGAGAAAACTCAGATGTTTTCTGTGTTTTTTTACCCCCACATATTTTAGATGAGGTTTTTGCAGCTAATCATATTTTAAAGGGGGGAAAAAATCGAATTCCATCTACTTTGTAACAAATACCCAATTCCTTAGTAGACTAAAAGACCAATCATGAGCCAGGTGTGGTGCAGACACTTGTAATCCCAGTACTTACAAGAATTGGCAGGATGATCACCCAAAATCCAAGAACAGCTTAGGCTAGTTCAAGGCTAGCATGGGCTACACAAACCCTGTCTCAAAACATCAGTCATGCTGGGTCAGCCTGATCTACAGAGTGAGTTGGGAGGCCACCCAAAGCTATAAAGTGGGACTCAAGTCTCAAAAACAATAATTTTTTTAAGAACTCATAAACCATGGGAGAAAAAATCCATTTTCAATTTTTAAAAAGTGGGGGAAGGGAGAACTCATAACCAGTAATACAATACATGCACGGTTTCCCCCAATCTTAGAAAAACCTACAAAACAAGACATGCTATAATGTGGCCGTCAAGCTGCCTTCTAAATAACCGTTTATACTGCCAAATCTGGTTCTGTAGGGTTCAGGAGTAACTACAGACTCACAGTAGGTCAAAATACTGAGAAGAAACGACTACTGAGTGCTCAGTCATCAATGGAGCACCTCTATCATCGCCCCCCTTCAAAGCTCAGGGACTGTGGAGGAAGGAGAAGTAATAAGAAAAGGTGGAGGAAGGAGGAGAAGTGCAGAATGCTGACGGGCAGGCGTGCGGTGGGCGATGCGCTCTGGAACTCACAGCACTGTGGCTCCCTGTCGTCATGGAATAGGGAAGCCCCACTCCTCCCTGAGCGTCCACACACTCTGCTAACTGTTGTTGGGGAGGAGAACACACTAGGTAAAGCGCACAAGCTCTTGTAAACAAACTCCTCCACATTCCTAATGAAACTCACTGGGGGACACGCAGGAGGTGGGGCAGGGGCAACAGAGGGAGAGGGAGAGAAATGGGGAGAGAGGGAGAAGAAAGCAAGGAAAGAGAGGGGGCTGGTTGGGAAAAAGAAAGGGATGAGTGAGAGAAGAGAGGGGCACGGAGTGCACAGGATCAAAATGTATTACGTATATAATAAAATACATGCTGTACATGTATGTCATAGTATGTCCATTATTATGTGCAGTTAAATATATGTTAACACTTTGCGAAAATAAGCAAAACCAAGCAGCCTCCCTTAAGAAAGTCTGCTCTTTATCTCTGGGAGCTGACCCAGCCGCTGGTGCAGAGGCCTGGAGAGGGACCAGCACTGACTAGCCTGCTCTCTGCGCGCTGGGAAACAAGGTCTGACATTTAACCACCACCTTCACTGCAAACTCGAATAATCGGAGCAAGTCAACTTACACTTATAAAAAATTATAACCAAAACACTGTTTTCAAACATCAATCTTGTAAATGAAACCCCAAAAGCTGAATATCATGTTTAAAAGTTTTGTTTACCTGCTGGGAAAATATTTATTGCTATTCAGAAGACATGCAGCACCATCAAGTGTGTGTCTTGTGTAATCTATAGCAGGACACTAGAAAAGAGACAATTTCCATGCGTTAACAAAGAGGTCTCCCTCTCTTATTAGGTCGACATTACGAGCGTTCCTTCCCACTGTAACCAAATTCCTGCAGAAGCGACATAAAGGAGGGTTGCTTCTAGCTCACTATGGTGGGGAGACTGGGTAGAGAGGACCATCACCTCATGGCAGCCAGGAATCAGAAACGGCAGGAAGGGAGCAGGTAAGAAAATGCCCCTCAGAGATGAACTTCCTTCCAGTGTTCCGTTTCTTCTAACCAAATTCAAGCTTCCAGTTCCCACATCTCTCATCGAGGTATGAAGCCATTTACTGGGCCTGGGCTCTCACGCTTCCAGCATCTGTGAATGCCCTCCACTACACCTGCTTACACTCTATTGTCTCCTACCTCTCTTCCGGGACAGCCAGGGCTGCTACACAGAGAAACCCTGCCTTGAAAAAACAAAAAAAGAAAAAGCCCCTTCTGATTTCAGAATGACTTGAAATACAGCACTCGGGAGGCAGAGGCAGGCAAATCTCTGTGTGTTCGAGGCCAGCCTGGGCTACAGAGTAAGTTCCAGGACAGCCAAGGCCAGGCTACACAGAGAAAGCAGTTTCTGTCTAAAAAAATAAAAATAAAAAAAAAATTAAAAAAAGCTAAGTGATTGGTGAATTATAGTGTCAGGCTCCTAGAAGACAAATTAACTACTTTCCCAATTTCATTCCCAACACTAAACCTAAAGAACACAACATTTAGGAACAGAAGAACACCGCATTATCTACTCTAGTGCTCAGCAGAACTGGAGAAACAGGCTTTGAATGATCAGTGACTTACATGGGTTATAGTTAACATACAGAGAGAAGTCTGACCTCCAGACAGGCACACACATACACACACACATAAATGAATAAATATATGTTTTTAATTATGCTCAGTAGTTCTGGACCTCTGGGGAGATGATCAGTGGCTAAGTGTAAGTATGAGGACCTGAGTTCAAATCCCAAGCACCCACATAAAATGCCAACATGACCAGACACCCAGAACCTAAGTATTGTTTGAGGGGCAAGGAGGGGGTGAAGCGGGGCGAGGGGGAGGGAGAAGAGGATCTCTGGGGCTTGCTGGCCGCCAGCCTAGCTCCAGGTTCAAGAGACCCTGCCTCGTAGAAGTAAGGTAGGGTTAGAGCATCCTCTGATTTCCACAGACACATGTACACACCTGCACACACAAGTGCATGTAAAAGCATCACTCACACATATTAAATTCAGCAGTGTTACATATACTCATAAAATTATACAACTATGTCCACTATATTCTACAATGTTTCTGTCCCAATATGGATATGAAATGTCCCCCAAAGGCTCATCTGTTGAAGGTTTGGTTCCCATATGGTCTCTCAGGGGGATGGTAGAAACTTTGGAGGTGGGGCCTAGATGGAAGAAGAATCTATGGGGCAGTGTCCTTGAAGGGAACACTAGGACCCTGGCCCCTTACTCTCTGTTCTCAGATGCCATTTAAGCAGACTTGCTTCAACCAAATGCTCCCTTCTGAGAGGGCTCAGGCCTAGAGCGGTGGTGTCAAGTGACCAGGTACTAAAACTTCCCAATCCTCACCTCTTTTGGAGTTTTATGAGCTGCACAAAGAAAAATCCACTGTTCAGTTGCTGTCATTTGAGTACACGTATCTGGATGGCATTCACTCTGTTAAAAATAATTATATTGTTTAAATATGTAGAATAATGAAAGGATTTGTCATTTGGGTTACTACATTTCTATATAAAAAGTAAAAAAATAATTAGAAACTTTGGGTAAATCTAAGCATACGAAATTACTTTTAAAAATCAGAACTTTAAACTATTGTTCTAACAACAACAAAAAAATTACCTGAAGTTTGACAGCAAGTCCATTTAGTTCAAGACAGAATTGCCTAAAAATGCAAAAATCACATTTATTTTCCAGGCTTTGTTTATTTTCTTGCTTTATTTCATAAGGCTGCCAAGCTGGTTACCCTCTAGGAATTGGTTTAATTTTTCTGGAAAGTAGCTTAGAAATTTCACCAAGACTCTAGGAAAGCATGTACTTTTTGAGCAGTCAGTCCTCTGAGATTCAATCTATTGTAATGCAATTGTCAGAACTGTGCACAGTTCTGTTACAAAGACGCTCACATTAACTGTGTATACATGAGAAAACTTCTGAATGTGACTGACAACTAAGTAGTAAGTTGTTGATATGCATGATGAAACATGAAAGAAGTTTCATTTATGTAAAAAATGTTTTTATTTTTATATACAGTTACACACAAAAAATGACTAAACATTTCTGCAAACTAAAATTTCTTTTTTTTTTTTCTTTTGTTTTTGGGCTTTTTTATTTGTTTGTTTTTTAGACAGGGTTTCCCTTGCTGCCCTGGTTATCCTGGAACTTGCTCTGTAGACCAGACTAGCCTCAAACTCATAGAGATTCGCCTGCCTCTGCCGAGTGCTGGAATTAAAGGCGTGAGTCACCACCATTGGGCTTAAACTAGAATTTTTAAACTTAGCCAGACATGATGGTCCACGCCTTTAATCTCAGTACTCCACACTGCTGTGGAATGTTGTTCTGTATGCTGTGAATGTGTGTTGCTCTGATTGGTTGATAAATAAAGCTGTTTGGCCAGTGGTGAGGCAGAATAAGGTTAGGCGGGACATTCCAACTAGAAAGAAGGGCAGAACAGAGGAGATGCTGCCAGCCGCAGCCGTAAGAAGCAAGATGTAAAGTACCAGTAAGCCACAAGCCACATGGCAAAGTATAGATTTATAGAAATGGTGGCACACTCCTTTAGTCCCAGCTCTCAGGAGAGAGCCAGGAGGATCTCTGTGAGTTCGAGGCCAGCCTGGTCTACAGAATGAGATCCAGGACAGGCACCAAAACTACACAGAGAAACCCTTTCTCAAAAAACTGAAAATGAAAAAATGAAAATAAAAATAAAATAAGAATGGGTTAATTTAAGATGTAAGAGCTAGCTAGTGAGAAGCCTGAGCCATGAGGCCATATAGTTTGAAAATAATGTAAGCCTCCGTGTGTTCATATGGGTCTGAGCGGCTGCAGGGCCAGGCGGGACACAGGAAAACTTCCAGCTACACTACACCTTTAATCTCTGTACTCAGAAGGCAGAGGCAGGTGGATACCTGAGTTTTAGACTAACCTGGCCTACAAAGTGAGTTCCAGGACAGCCTGGCCTATACAGAAAACCAAAAGTGAAATCTTTATACTTACATACCGTTTCCTTGTTTTATTTTGTTTTGCTTTTTTTAAATGAATTATTTATTTTTTTAAAGATTTATTTATTTAGTTTATGTTATGAGTGCTCTGTCTGCATGTACAACTTTATGCCAGAAGCAGGCATCAGCTTCCACTACCGATGATTGTAAGCCACCATGTGGGTGCTAGGAATTGACAGGGCCTCTGGAAGAAAAGCCAATGCTCTTAACCACTGAGCCATCTCTCCAGTCCCTATGTTAGTTATTTTATGTACATTGGTGTTCTGCCTGTATGCATGTCTGTGTGAGGGTGTCAGACCCCCTGGAACTGGAGTTACAGTTGTGAGCTGCCATGTGGGTGCTGGGAACCAAACCGGGGTCCTCTGAAAGAGCAGTCAATGCTCTTAACAGCTGAGCCCTCTCTCCGGCCCTTTGTTTTGTTTCTTGAGATAAAGTTTTGCTCTGTAGTCTGGAGTAGCCTGAAAATCAATCTTCCTGCATCAAGCTCCCACGTGCTGGGACAATAAGCAGGCACCTCAAGGTCCACCACCAGCTTTTGTCCTAACTACAATCTTACACTTTTGCTTTTTTTTTTTTTTCTTTTCAAGATGGGGTTTCTCTGTGTAGTTTTGGTGCCTGTTCTGGATCTCACTTTGTAGACCAAGCTAGCCTCGAACTCACAAAGATCCACCTGCCTCTGCCTCCCGAGTGCTGGGATTAAAGGCGTGTGCCACTGCTGCACAGCCTTATACTTTTTCTTAAAAAACAACAACAAAAAAGAAAATACTTATTTTTATTTATGAGTATGTACTCACCTGTGGGGCTGGGGTGTCAGATCATCTGGAGCTAAATGGTAGTGAGCCACTTGATGTGTGTGTGGGGAAATGAACTCTAGTCTAGTTGGCTCAGCAGTTAAAAAAGAGCTTCTGCTCTCAGGGGAAGAGTTCAGTTCCCAGCACCCACATCGAGGAAGGAGCGCACAACCACCTCCAGGGCCAGGAACACCAATGCCCACTTCTCCTCCAGCACCGGGCAAACAGGTCACATAACATACATGAAAGCAAACATTCATACACATAAAAAATAAAACTTAAAAAAAAAAAAAAGGTGGGCATGGTCATTCAAGCCTCTAACTCCTAGCACTCAGGTGGATCAGACTGACCTATAGTGAGTTCCAGAACAGCCAGGATTCCAGGGTGACATAGAGAGACCCTGTCCCTAACCCATCCCCTAAAAAAATCAGGAGGACTTAGAACACTCACTGAGCAAAGTGCCTGCTGTGAAGTGTGAAGCCCTGAGTTGCAATCCCCAAAACCCATGTAAATGCCAGGTGAGCACGGCAGCCCACGACAAAGGGGATCAATTGAGAGACTCTGCCTCAACAAGGAAGGCGGAGACAAATTCTTGATATCAACTTCAGCTCTCCACACGAATATGCATATCCAAACTCAAATACACACAAACATGCAAACAGGCATACACACATGAATGCCCAACACACATGCAAAAAAAGGTAACACTAGATGGTTCCCTGTGTTTGTGTGTGTGTGTAGATATATATAGATATAGATATAGATATAGATATAGATATATAGATATCCATCCACGAGGGAACATACACCACTACACAGAAAAGAAACAGTCCGGGGGCCCCAGCAACAATGAAGTCTGGTCTGAGACAATAACTCAGAGGTAGAGCACTAGTATGTGCAAGGCCCTCGGTTCAATTCCCAGTACAACAAACACAAAAAGAGCAGAGGAGCTTCAAAAGCTATCTGATACAATGTACAAAATTTAAATCCTCCATTTCACTACCTTCTCCAAAAAGACACTGTTTACATGAACAAATTCCAATACACTGGGATCATAGCCCATGTAATTTCCTAACTTTTCTTAGAATTTGGTGATTTTTTTTCATGATATTCTTTTCTCTGAAACTAAAAATTATAAGGTCTATACAATGCCTGAAATCCAGTAAGTACTCTTTTTAAAAAACAATGTTTTTTGAGATCGTCTCATATAGCCCTTAAACTCGATACATAGCTGAGGATGACCTTGAACTCCTCATCTCCTGTCTTCACTTCCCAAGTTCTGGGACTAATGATGTGGCAACTATGCCCAATTCTCAATATTTTTAATAGAGTGAAAATAAAGGAAATTATAATGACTGCCATAGTTTTAGACAGACATGTGATATAAGACAATCCTTTGCAATAAAAATATATTTTATAGTTGTTAAAATATTGAATGGGTTCACTCTAAAAATCCTACCTAGGGTAGGGGGCATGGTGGCACATACCTTAACTCTTAGCACTGGGAGGCAGAGGCAGGCTATCTCTGTAAATTCAAGGCCAGCCTGGTATACAGAGAGTGTTCCAGGACAGCCAGGACTACACAGAGAAACCCTGTCTTGAAAACAGCAACAACAAAAAAAGAATTAAAAAAAATAAAAATCCTACCTAGTGATATGTATTCCACTATATCAAGGTAGATAACCCTGTTTCCTCATCAAACAGAAACACCTTGGTTCCCCCAAAAATACAGTACTAAAAAAAGCCTTATGTTTAGGAGATGAAACAGGTACCAAAAAAGAAATAAAAAGGAAAAGGACACATATGAAACTAATTAACTAAAGACACTATTTATTTAAGTACACTTTCATTTATTGCTTTGCTGAGATAGGTTCCTACTATGTAGTCCCAGCTGGCCTTGAACTCACAGAAACCTGGCTTTGCCAGCACAGAAAAAAACAAAAGGCAAAGGATGAATTTTCATTTTCCTGTGAACTACTTCCTTTCCACGTGCTGGAGTACCACCACAACAGAGGAACTATTTCTGAATCACCTGCCACCTCCATTACTCCAGGTCAGTAAACTATTTTATGCAATTCTGAGTGACTGTTCACTGAGAAGTAATAAAGGCTGGCGATGATAAGCAATGGCTTACCTATCCAACTAACTCATCTGACAGTGAGTGCTGCAGCTATAACATGGCAACTTCAAGTTCATCTACTACAAAGCTACATGTTGTGGAATAGTATTTTAACTGTGCAGACATGTTACATTTGTTTTGCTGCGGAATAGTACTTTATGTGAATATGTGTTACACTTGTTTGTTCAGCCCTTGTTAACAATGTAAAGGTGTTCTATTTGTTTGCTCTGCATTTGTTAATGATGTAAAGACGTGTTGCATTTGTTTCACCTTGCCTGCCTAAGGCACCTGATTGGTCTAATAAAAAGCTGAAGAGCCAATAGCTATGCAGGAGAGAGGTAGGTGGAGATGGTGGGCAGAGATAAGTAGGAGGAGAAATTCAGGAGTGGGGGAGGGAAAGGAGAAAGAACAAGGAAAAAAGAGATGTCCGAGGTCAGCTAGCCAGGCAGGCGCCAGCCTGCCTACTCATGGAGTAGGACATACAGAAGAAAGGTAAAAACCCCAAGAAAAAACGTAGATAAAGAGAAACAGGTTAAGTTATAAGAGCTAGGAAGAAATGAGCATTCATAACATAGTAAGTCTCCAGGTCATGACTTGGGAGCTGGTTGGTGACCTAAAAGAAAAAGCCTGGTGTACAGCTACACAGTGAACAGACAATCCAGAGCTAAAATCCACATATCCCACCATGGGATCCAGCCTTTCAAAGGGGCACTGTCTCCTAATCACAAAGGTTCAGTAGGAGCTATCAGAGATTTGAATCAACTTATGACTAAGTCGGAATGAACAATATTTTCTAATCAATTGCATGCTTGTTAGTCTACTTCTCAGGAGGCTGAGGCAGGAGAACTGAGAGCTTGAGATCAACGCTAGCTCTGATAACGCTTGTCTCAACCCCAGCATTTAGGAGGTGGAGAGGTGGATCAGGAATTGAAGGCCTGACCTACTACATGAGACCTCTTCTCAAAATAACCAAAAGACACAAAAGCTGTAAAACCTGGCATTCTGATTTACCCAAATTTGATTTGACTCATAATTATCATTAGGAGGTACTTATTAGTATATATTCTTACTAGAACTGTTAGTACTATTCTGAAATTTCATAAAGACCTACCTTAAATGTTCATACTTCCATACACCTTCATCTTGGCCTTCAGGTGGTTCAAGAATTTTGTCAATATTGGAGCAGTCTGCCCTTATATTCTGCTGAATATACTATAAAGAAAGAAATCTTATGGTTACTTAAATTTTACTGGATGCTAAATATGTCTAATATTTTTGGTGTTTTTGAGACTATGTAGCTCTGGCTGCCCTGGCCTCCAACTCACAGAGACCAGTCTGCCTCTGCCTTCTGAGTGCTGGAATTAAAGGCATGCACCACCAAGGCTAGCTCAAACATCAATTCTTGGCCTTCTTAGTGATGGAATTATAGGCATGTGCCAAAACATTGGACTTGAATTCCTATTTAAGTCTCTTGTATTGTGGGGGTTTCGGGGAAGGGAACAGGTTCTCACTGTGTTGCCCAGACTGGTCTGGCAATCAAGTCATCCCATCTACCTCAGCCTCTCAAGAGACTCTAATATAAGCACAAGATGACTAGAATTTTCTCACATTTTTTTTCCCACCTCATCCTAATGATCTTAAGTTTTGATGTTCTCAAATAAATGCAACTAATCCTGGACCACTTCAAACTCCACATAACAATTCTTTCCAAATCACTTCCTCCACCAACATATACTTATAACACATTTATTTTTTATTTTTTGATATTATAGTAAAATTATATCATTTCCCCCATCCCTTTCCACCCTCTAAGCCCTCCAATATGCCCCTCCTTGATCTCTTTCAATTTCATGGCCTCTTTTTTTTTTTTTTAACTAATTGTTGTTATATACATATGTGTATATTCATATATATTCCTAAGTACATACATTCTGAATAACTCATTTTTATTGTACTTTAGATTATTACACTTTTCAGTCCTGTGGGTTTATTGCTGCTGCTGCTGTTCTAACAAGTGAATGTGGCTAGCCTCACAGTGTATTGGCATCCTTTCTCTAACAGTAGTTATATACTTTACGTCTTGTCTCTGCATCCTGTTTTCATAGTCTCCTATTTCAAATTTTTTCATTATTGTGTCTGTTGCACTGACCTGGGATCAATGATCTTTTGGTGTTACTATTTTAGTTGTTTTGGGGAGGCACGATGAATTATGCTCATATAAGATGGCAACTAAAATTAACAAATGTTTTATGTTCTGAATATTTCATTGGCCAGCCATTCCCCTGTATCTCCCTCTCCTCAGGTCCCTAAAAGATAACAATATTAAAAATGGAACAATTAATAATAGCCTCTAACTATTCAAGTAAAAGAGGAGTCAACGGTCCATCACTTTTAAATCAAAAGCTAGAAATTACTGAGTTTCCTGAGGAAATCTTTTGAGAAAGCTGAGGCAGACTAGACGTTAGGCCTCCTGTGCTGGTCGGAGCCCCATCATGAATGGAAGAAAAAGTTCTTGAAGGACTAAGATGCTGCCCAAGTGAATACATCAGTGAAGCAGTAGAATAAGCTGGCACGCAGTCAGTGGTAGAATGCTTGCACGTGTAAGGCCATTCTAGAGTACACCGACCACAGTCTGTAGCATTCTACTGCATCCCTAGTTAATACACATCTCTACATGTCCATTCTACCACTCTGTTCTTTGACTAATACCGTGTGTGATGGCTAGTTTACCTCAACTTGATATACCCTAGTCATCAGAGAAGAAGCCTCAATTGAGAAAATGCCTCCATAAGATCAAGTTGTCAGCAAATTTGTAGGGTATTTTCTTAATCAGTGATTGATGGGGAGGGCCCAGCCCATTGTGGGTGGTGCCACCCTTGGGCTGGTGGTCCTGGGTTCTGTAAGAAAGCAGACTGAGCAAGCCATTAGGAGCAAGCCTTATGTAAGCAGCTCCCCTCCATGGCCTCTGCATCAGCTCCTGCCTGCAGGCTCCTGCCCTGATTGAGTTCCTGTCCTGATTTCCTTCTTCGGTGATGTACTACAGATAGGGAAGCATAAGCCAAATGGCTCAGTGGTTAAGAGCACTGTCTGTTCTTTCAAAGGACCCAGGTTCAATTCCCAGCACCCACATGGCAGCTCACAACTATCTATAACTTCAGTTCCACACTCACATACACACAGGCAAAAACACCAATACAGATTTAAAAAAAAAAAAAATGATGCAGTAGGAATGAATGAGTAGGTCATTTAGGTAGTATTTAGGTAATAATTTTATTCAGGTAGTAGTTTGGGTATTTATTATTTATTTAGGTAGTAATTTAGATTAAGAATGAGTAGGTTACTTAGGTAGTATTTAGGTAGTAATTTAGGGTATATAAATGACAAATTTGGTAGGAAATCAAATGGAGTTTTGTTTTTTTTTTTAAAGGCAGAACATCTTTCTTTTTGTTATATTTCCCTCGAGCTATAATTATAATGACCTATACTCTATGTGAGACTTTCTAAAGCAGTTTTTAGAAGTAATTTGAGGCCACTAAGCACATAAATCTAACTCATACAAAATTATTTTACTGTGTGCAGTTTGGGTGACGATGGAATGAAGGCATACCATCTTCTTCTCCCACTGAGTGAAAATTAACTGGACAGACTGTCTGGCTCTGCCATCTGAGTTCTCTGAAACATGAAGAGCACAGGAACAGAGCACCACTCAACTGCAGTAAGTTTGCTAATGATTGCTCTTTCCAGTATCCCCTCCCCAAAAACTGACAAAGGTTAAACCCAAAGTGAATACTACAATGCTGAAATCAGTCTAAGACAGCAGTTCTCAACCTGTGGGTCGTGACCCCTTTGGAGGTTGAATGACCCTTTCAGAGGGGTCACTTGAGACCGTCAGAAAACACAAATATTTACATTATAATTCATACCAGTAGCAAAAAATTTTTTGATGGGGAAACTATTTTATTTGTTTAGACTTTTTTTCTTCTTTTTTGTTTTAAACATAATTATTTATTGATTCTTCGGAAATTTCACATCATGCACCCCAATCCTCCTCACCTGCCAGTCCCTCCATATCTGCCCCTCATCCCTGCAGTATGTTCCCCACAAAATTAATTAATTAAAAACAAAACAAGCAAACAAAAAGCCCACCTCACTCCTCCATCTTTCCCACACCTCTTCATTCATCCAAGTGGCGTTGGGCAGTAGCAAAATTATAGTTATGAAGTTTTCTAGTCTGGAGTCACCACAACATGTGGAACTCTATTAAAGGGTCACAGTATAAGGAAGGCTAAGAACCACTAGTCTAAGGACTATTTCCAGTTCTGGTTCAGGAGTGAAAAAAGCACTCCTTACACATGTGGGTAAATTCTCTTCTGGTTTGAATAGGAATAGTGTCCCCAAGCAACTGAGTGGTGGGGTTGGGGATTTAGCTCAGTGGTAGAGCACTTGCCTAGCAAGCGCAAGGCCCTGGGTTCAGTCCTCAGCTCCAGAAAGAAGAAGAAAAAAAAGAAAAAAGAAACTGAGTGGTTTAGTGACCCCAGCTGTCATCTAACACCTTCAGTGAGGCACAAAGCAATAGGACCATCCAATCTCAGACTAAAACCTCCAGAACCCCCAGGTGGTGGTGGCGCACGGCTTTGATCCCAGCACTCAGGAGGCAGAGGCAGTTGGATCTCTGTGAGTTTAAGGCCAACTTGGTCTACAAATCAAGCTTCAGGACAGTCAGGACTACACAGAGAAAAGCTGTCTCAAGAAAAAAATAAAAAATAAAGTAAGACCTCCAGAATTATGACCTAAATAAACCTTTTAGACTCTGAAGCATTTCATCGTGGCAATGTTGAGTAATAGAAAAACTAAAGGAAAAAAGACACATGACCTACAGGACTCAATTAGCCACTTCTTTCTCATCAAAAACTATGGAAGCGGACCAGAAAGATGGCTCATCCACCTGCCAAAGCTGAGTCTGATCTCTAGGATCAACAAGTTGGAAAGAAAGAAACAATACCCTCCAAGCTGTCCTCTGACCTCCACATGTGTACCCACACATCTCCCCCAATAAATGTGATTTTACAAAATGAAAGGAGTACTAAGAGAACTGTCAACCCAGAATTCTCTATCTACCCAAATACAAATAAAGGCATGTTCAAATTAAAGAAAACTAAAGGCTGAGGCCACAGTGTCTGCTGGTATGTACAAAGTTCTGGATCCCTCCCAACATCAAAAGGCAAACAAGCAAGCAAGCAAAAGAAAACCTAAGAGAACCCCTAGACAGCAAACTCTGCTAAAATAAAAATCACTAAAAAGTTCTTTTGAGAGAGAAGACAGAAATTTGAAACATCCGAAGTAACAGAAATACAAGGCAGGGTGGTGAAAATCTTTAATCCAGAACTTGGAAGGCAGAGCAGGATGATGTCTTGTTTGAGACCAGCCTGGTCTACACAGCAAGCTCCAGACCAGCAAGGACTACACAGTGAAAAGTAACACTGAAGTTGGGTATGGTGCCTCATGCCCCTAATTCTAGCACCTGGGAGGTCAAAATAAGAGTGCCACAACGTCAAGGCCCGACTACGCTACAGGATGAAACTGTCTCAAGAAGCCAAAGTAAAAGAAACACTGTGTCAGTGAAATGGCTCATGGGGTAAAGGTGCTTGCTTCACAGATCTATGCCGTGAGTTCAATCCCTGAAACCAAAAGAAGGTCAAAGGGGAGAACCAACAGTATAAATGTGTCCTTCTGACCTCCATACATGAACCATGGCCTGCATTACCTTTTCCCACACAGATATATATACACACACACAGTAAAATCATAGTCTTTAAAAAGAAAAGTGAGCTAGGGATATACATTCAATGGTAGGGAAATTGCCTAGCATCTGTGAGGTCTTAAATTCAATGTTCAGTGTTACCAAAAGAAAACACCACTGTCTGATTGGGTTTCAATGTCTGTCTACAGTTATATAAGGCAACAAGGAGGAAGTAAAAATGGTAAGGGTAGAGTCTTTCAACTCTAACAACAAAATACTGATTCTGCTTAGGTAGACTATGTAACACAAGACTTTAGTAATCTCTGCAATCACCAAAAAGTCATAGATACAGTCAAAACTATAATTAAAACACAATGCTAAAATGTTCAAACAACCCTTCAAAGGGAACAAAGGACTGACTAGAACAGAAAGACAGACAACATCGTGCATGTAGCCCCGCCCGAGTTCAGAACCTAGCACTACGTAAACCAGACAGAGTTGCTGCATACCTCTAATGCTAGTACTAGGAAGGTGGAGGGTTGGTCATCCTCGGCTATATTTCAAGTTTGAGATCAGCCAGGCAAATGTGAGAGTGTATCTCAAAAAAGGGCCCCTAGTTCCCAACTCCAGCCCCATTAGCGAGTAGACTGAGTGGCTAAGAGCACTTGCTGCTCTTGCAGAGGAATGGGTTCAGTTCCCTGGACCCACATGTGGCTGACAAGTGCCTATAACCCCATTTCCAGGGGATCCAATGTCCTCCTAAGACCTTTGCAGGCTACTACACCATGCACATGGTGCAACCACACACCCTCAGGCACACAAACACATACACACAAATAAATTGAAATTTTTAAAAAAGAGAGAACAAAAACAAGTAATAAAAGCTAACTTAAGTCTATTATATTTATTATCTTATATAACAATAGAGAAATAGACAGAGACAAATAAAATGAAAAAATATGACCCAGTTCTATGTTGGTTATAGGAAATTTACTTCAAATATGATGATATAAGTAGGTTAGCTATAAGTCTGGGAACAGCTCAGTATAGAGTGCTTACTTAGCATGTGTGAGGCCCTGGGTTTCATCCCCAACACAGTGACCTCCCCAGGCCCCTAAAAAATAGTACAATAAAAATGTTACTTACTCCATACCTAATCTAATCTACTATTTCACACCAACCTCTTTGGGTTTTGTTGTTGTTTTTTGTTTTTGTGACTTTACACACATCTTTTTCTCTTTTTACTGCAGTGCTAGGGAATCAAATAGTTCCTCAGGCATAAGACCCAAGTGCTCTACCACTGAGTCACACCTCTTCCTCCCCTATATCCCAATTTCTGCCATTCTTTTATTATTTATTTTATTAACTGAGAACTTCATACAGTATGTTTTGATTTTATTCACCCCAACTCTTCCCAGGTAAAACCCACCTCCTTACACCCCCAACTTCATGGCCTCTTTTTAATTTAATAACCCATTAACTCCAATTTGTGCTGTCCATATACTTCTGGGTGTGGGGCCATTCACTGGATATTGACTGAACTACCTGAAGCCACAGCCTTAAAGAAAACTTTTCTTCCCTAGAAGCTATCAATTATCAATAACACTTAAGTTAGGGGTAGGGTGCTCATGAACCCCTTCCCACTCCATGCTAGAATACTGACTGGCTTGATCTTGTACCAGGCAAACACAAAACAATTAACCCCTCAATGTTGTTGCTTTTGCTCTTTTTGGGGGGCC
>CABHPQ010161241.1:6227-17446 GCA_902168405.1 Peromyscus aztecus | reverse complement strand
AGACAGTGGGCTTCCTGGGAGCAGGCATCCCTACCCTTCCTCACGAGGCCACCTTATACATACACCTTTTCCTCTCCAGGTGCCATGGTATGCTTACAGGTCCTAGCCTGTAGGGGGCACTAGAGACCCACAAACGCTGCTTCCAGCCTCTGCCCAGCCTGTGATAGGGAATAGAGAAGCGACGGACTGGCCAGGTGGGCTCCAGTCGATGGTCACACACTGAGGGCCGTGGTGACAGTCACTGCGTCTGCATTCCTAGCCTTGCTCTGTGGCTGTCACCTCAACACTTACTAGTTGTTTAATTTCAAAATACTTTATTTTGAAGTAACTTGAAACTTACGCAGAAATGAGTTCTGTTCCCATCCTCCCTCTGACTTCCCTGGCCGGCTTCCATAACCACAGCACCACTTCACCAGCCATCTTACATAACCCTGGTTCAGTCCCCAGAGGAGGAATTAACATCGGCATTGCAACACTATTCAGATGCCACACGTCCTTCACTCCTGTCCTTTCTTTGTTCTAGAACTGAATCCAGGACCCCACATGGCAGTCAGTTGTCACAGCTCCTTAGTCTCCTCAGGCCTGTGACATTGCTCAGCTGCTCCTTGTTTTCATGACCTTGACGCTTTTGAGTTATGCCGGCCAGTTTTGCAGACTAGCTTTGGGTTTCTGTTAGATTGTGGGTGTAGAATTCGGAAGGAATCTCAGAAGTGGCGTGCCACGTGCACGCGTCTGCACAGTGCTGGACTCTTAGCACGTGCATCTGGGCTGGATGTCTGCCGAGCTCCATGAAACTTTTGCATTTGTTTACTTGGTGTCGGCGGTTGCCTGTGTGCGTGGAGGTCAGCAGACAGCTTGTAGGAGTCAGTTTTCTCCCTCCACCATGTGGGTTCTGGAGATGGAACTCAGGCCATCAGAATAGTTTCCTCACTGAGCCATCTGACTGGCTCCTGGTAACTTTAGAAGTCAGTACCCACACCTTCCAGGTCAGGGGATTTGGGGTTGTTATGGGGGTTGACCAGCAGTGCCTCAGAGCTAGGGCTGAAGCCAGAAAGATCGCTGTGGAAAGACCTGGGGTTGGGATGCTGGGCCCGGCAGCCATAGTACACATCAGCAAAGGGAAGTGAGTGAGCCTGATGGGCTTCCAGAAGGAGGTCATGGCTGTGACACCTACCTCCCTGGTGCTGCTGGATAGGAGGAGCAGGGTGATTAGAGACAGGGCTGGGCCCTAGAAAGGCAGTGGGCTGGGGAGTGATGTTATACCTGAGACTTTGGTGAAGGCTCTCTCTGTTTCTCCCCAGGCCAGTGCGATGGCAGGTAAAGTCCCCGAGGTGGGGGTCTTGGGTACAGCCGAGAAGAAGGTGAAGATGCTGGAGCAGCAACGCATGGAGGTAGGTGACTGGACAGGGGTGGTCAGTGAGCACCTTTCTCCCCTCCTGGGACCAGAGTGATGGAGGCCCCACTTGGCTCTCTGGTTCCCACTGGTCCCGGGTCATCTTGGAGAGTTATCATGGAAACCATTGAACCATCTGCCCATGGGAAAGGTCTCTCTTGATGCACTACAGGGATCACTGAGTACACTGTATTTGTGGTACAGCCTGAAATTGTTTGAGCAGCTTAGGGAGCTAGAGGGATGGCTCCGGGGTAGGAGTGCATGCTGCTCTTAGAGAGGACCCTGGGTTCAGTTCCCAGGACTCACATAGGGCAGCTCACAACTCCACCTCCAGAGAGTCTGACCCCCTGTTCTGGCCTTCATGGGCTCCCACACTCATGCAGGCGCACACACATATACACATAACTTAAAAGGGGGGAGCTTAGGATGGCTAAAGTAGACTGAATAGCCGGGGAGGTCGCGCTAAGTCGGGCCAGCATCAGCGTTGGAGACCCATGCTGCAGTGTTGTAGGGAGGGGCCGACAGGGAAGGAAGCCTGGCTGCCCTGGTAGCAGCAGCACTGTGTGTCTCACAAGCCCCTCCCCACCTCCAGCCCAGGGCGGTAGTCTGTCCATGTGCCTCTTCTCTCAGCTGGGTCCTTCCCCAACCTGCCGCTTTTGCCTTCACACACATCTGAAAGCTTGCTTACGTGCATACTCTAGATTTATCTTACTCATATCTCACAACTAAAAGAATGCCCATTATAAAATGAACCAAGAATCTCCCTAGTAATAACTACAGCTGACTTCAGCTCACTGCATTCCCTCGGGGTTGTTTTGTTCTAGTTTTTTGTGGTACTAAGAACTGGACCTTTGGCCTCACCAAGTTGTCTGGGTGAACCTTGAACTCATAGTCCAATTTCCTCAGCCTCCTAAGTAGCTGAGGGCACAGAGGTGCAAATCCTGTATTCAGAGTTTTTTAATGCAGAAAATAAAATGACAGACAATAACTCAGGATATCTGTTCAGATCTACAGCGTAGGCCAATCCCTTCGTTTTTTAGTACTTTTGTCTTTTGTGGTACATCTGAAATCAGAATATCCTCTCTCATGGTCTGTCATTTTATTTTCTTCCCCAAGTAATTGCTCTGTCAAGAGTATGGCTTATAACTAGCATTATCTTAAAGCTGAGAGAATGTACTGTCTTTTATTTTCTTATGACTTTGCATTATCTGTTTATAGTGTAATTTAATCCATGTCCTACACTACGCTGATCTTTGGGCAGGCTCGCGCTCGCGCTCTCTCTCTCTCTCTCTCTCTCTCTCTCTCTCACACACACACACACACACACACACACACACACACACGAGGGTATCATTTTATTTTTGGTTTTGTTTTGAGATAGGGTCTCTCTATGTAGCCTTGGCTGTTCTGGCTATGTAGACCAGGCTAGCCTCAAACTCACAGACATCCTCCTGCCTCTGCTTCCTTAGTGCTGGAATTAAAGGTGTGGCCACTATGTCTGGTTAATTAGTATGTTTTCGCACTTGTCTAAAGTGTTCTTCTTTCCTTTTTTTCTTCTTGTACCAGGGAATGAAACCAGGGCCTTGTGCATGCTTGGCAAGCACTCTCCTACAGAGTCACACCTCAGCCCTTGGTTTTAGTATTTCCATTGGTTACATTTTTCAGAGTGGAATAATTTGTGTTAAAGTCAGGGAAAACCTGAGATTGTCACACCTCTTTCAGATTGCCCTCTGAAGAATCACGTTTGTGCCTCGCAGTGACTGTCTCATGGTCTGCGCTCCCTGTTGCTTTCCTAGCAAGGGTGAAATGCAGCTGGGGATAAAGCTGGAGCAGCAGGAAGCTTTGGATCAGCAGGGCATGGAGGCAGTGTTGCAGCTCTGCCCTGCATGTGCTCTGGGCACCTGGGGAGCTGGGGCATGGGGTGGGTATCTGGCACCCCTTCCCCGTGTTTCTAACCCGGCACCTGCCTGCCCACAGCTGCTGGAAGTGAACAAGCAGTGGGACCAGCATTTCCGGTCCATGAAGCAGCAGTATGAGCAGAAGGTAACGGCATTCCTGGGAGCTGAGCCGAGGATGGGCCGAGAGGCTTGTGGCCAGGCTGAGATGGGAGGGGAGGGGACAGCTGGGGCATGCTGCCCCCCTGCCCTCACGCTCCCTCTCTGCCACTCCTCCAGATCACAGAGCTCCGCCAGAAGCTGGCGGACCTGCAGAAACAGGTGACTGAGCTGGAGGCCGAACGTGAGCAGAAGCAGCGGGACTTTGACCAGAAACTCCTCCTGGCCAAGTCGAAGATCGAGATGGAGGAGGCAAGTGTGACCAGGCTCACAGTCCCTGAGGTTCCAGAGTCCCTGGGACCAGTGAGCCAAGGACAGAGCCAGGTGCTCTGTGACCTTCTTAAAATTGAGAACGTGGGATAACTATTGCTTTTCAGTCTTTCATGCTTGCATTTTGCACAGCTTTTTGATCAGTTGGCTTTATTTGTAAGATTTACTTATTTTATGGATATAAGTGTTTTGCCTGCATTTATGTCTGTGTACCATGTGTGTGCCCAGTGCCTGCAGAAGCCAAAAGAGGGCGTCACATCTCTTGGAACTGGAGTTTCAGGCAGTTGTGAACCCACCGTATGGGTGCTGGGAACCAATCCCAGGTCCTCTGCAGGAGCAGCCAGTACCCTTAACCACTAAGCCATCTCTCCATCTGCTGATAAGTTAAAATCTTAAATCCCAAGGAACTATACAAAGAAGTACATAATATAAAAATATAAAAATGGTACATGGTAGGCTCACACCTGCAAGCAATCCCAGCACTCAGGAGACTGAGGCAGGAGAATAGAGAGTTACAGGCCAACCTGAGGTATATAACAAGTCCCTGTCACAGAGTGGGGCTGGCACTCATTTGGTAAAGTGCTTGCTTAGTAGGCATGAGGCCCTGAATTCAGTCCCTAGTACTCCATAAACCAGGCATGGAAGTATGCAGAGGGAAGTACAGAACTTCAGGGCCATCCTTGGCTACATAGTGAGTTTGAGGCCAGCCTGGGCTACATGAGACTCTGTCAAAATAAAATAAAAAGACCCTGTGGGGTGAGGTGTTGTGCAAAGTAGAGTAGGGCCTCAGACAGAGGGGATTTGTTTATCCAGGCATCTTTCCAGCCTGCTCAGGCACTGTACCAGATAGAGTCAGGGGAAACAGTCAGCTCCGCCCTGGCTGGAGAAGAGATGTTGAGCAACTAGATGGAGGCTAATAAGGAAAAGTATGTTAAGTCCTACAACAAAGAAGGGGCAGAGACCAGAGACTGGGCAGCAGAGACCTGATTTGGGCTGTGCTGTGCTGTGGAGCAGCACTCTGAAGAAATGGCATCTGCTCTGCCATGTGTGACTGGTGCCGGCCGTGGCCCTCCAGAGTCCTGAAGCAGCTGAGTGAGGAAAGGCCACCTGCCTCCCAGACCCTTGGGGGTTTAGTGACAGTACCACTTCTTTCTCTTCATGGGAACCGCGTGTGGGCCCCTTTGCCTAGCTTTAAATCGGATATTTTCAACACGGATTGCATTTCAGAGGCCCTCCGCCAGCACGTGACACCCAGGTCTTATCTGAGCACTGTTCTGTGACTACCCCCTTCCCTTGAGGATTGGTTACAGAGACACTGTGTACTTGCTTCTGAGTGCATCAGCATGGCTCCCAAGCCAGATGTCCCGGCTCTGTGGTTTCTTTTCCTCACTCATGTCTACAAGGGAGACAAATCCCTGGAATCTGACCTTCTGTCCTGTCCGCTGGGGGAGGGCAGGGCCTTTCCAGGTTCAGCCTGGCCTTGCAGATGGGAACCCCATGGTCCAGGACATGCCTTTTCCTAGAGTCAGCAGGGGCCAGGACATCACCCCTGTGTCTTGGCCCAGGCTGCCCGTGGGCCACCTCCAACTAGAAACCACTCACCCATTGATGTGTGGAATATTGACTAAAGGTTACACAGGAAGGGATGAGCACTGACCCTCCTCAGTCTGTCACTTGATCCACGTGACACACTACAGATAAGCTAATCACTTTCCTGGAATACCTCCCCACCCCCTCCCCAGACCCTGGTCCTCCAAGAAGTAACCATGGTTAAATTTTTTTTTTTTAGATTTATTTATTTTATGTGTATGATTATTTTGCCTTCGTGTATGTGTGTGCACCTCATGTGTGCCTGGTCCCACAGAGGCCAGAAGAGGGCATCAGATCCCATGGAATTGGAGTTTTGGATGTTTGTGAGCCACCATATGAGTGCCAAAAATTGAACTCAGGTCCTCTGCAAGAGCAGCGGGTGCTTGTAACCCCTGAGCCGTCTCTCCAGCCCAGACCTCTTTTCAGATCATACATCTGCTGGCAGTACAGTTTTTAGCTGTGTCTGCTCTTTATGCTGCACTGTTTCGATTTATTTTTGAGATGGGCTTCTTGCTATATAGCCTAGGCTAGCCTGGAACTCACTATGTAGACCAGGCTGGGCTTGAACTCAGAGATCCATCTGCCCCTGCCTCCTGGCTGTGGGGATTAAAGGTGTCCACCGCCACTTTCCCCCAACCTCTATTTGACCCTCTGCCTAGCTGGCCCATGGTGCAGGCCTGCAGCGCCAGATTCTTGGAAGGCCGAATCAGGATGATCACCAAAACTCAGGGCCTCCCTGGGCTACCGAAGGAGTTAAAGCTTGCCTAGGCAATTGAGTAAGACCACGTCTTGAAATACAAAAATAACAAAAGTCAGGGGCTGAGGAGTTGGGGCCATAGCTCAGGGGTAGGACAGTTGCTTAGCAAGCATGAAACTCGGCCCCTGGAAAAGTAAACAGTCCATTTCCTGGCCTGGTGAACAGCGTTTGCTCTCACCCCTACAGCCCAGTTTGGGCTGGCGATCGCCAAAAGGATAAAGTACTTGCCGGGCCCCATGTGGTAGAAGGAGAGAACCGACTCTCATGAGTCATCTGACCTCCATATGTGAATACCCACACACAGACAATAAATAAATAAAATGTCAGAGGTGAGGAAGCCCTTCCTTTGATGTGAATGGATTAGACACGAGGGCCTTGAATTCTGCCCTAGCTCCCTGTGTGGTCTGCAGGAAGTCACCGCACACACGCATGCACACATGCACGCATGCATGCACACGCACACATTGGTTTCCTGTTGGGCAAAGGGCCTTGATGCCCTACTGCCATTCCAGCCATGACTGTGATGCAGAAGCCTGGAAGCTTCCAGGTCTCTGTGTACTACTCTGGAGGGCCTCCTCCTGTCTTGTTTAAGTCTTTGAGTGTGGTCTCTTCTATTCTTAGAAGCTTGAGATCCTTAAGAGGCTGAGGTATTCTTCATTCTTTGAGAATCTGGTGGAGACAGGGGCTTTACTCCTGAGTTTCACAGATAACATTTTACACCCAATTTGGGGACTCACAGCTCTCATGAGGTCCCTCTGTGACTTTTGTTAAGGTCTAGTTAGCCCCAGGATTTAGAAAGCTTACTTCAGAGGGCCTGTGTGGGGCCCCAGGTCTCTGCAGGAGCGAGCATCAGAGTTGAGGGCCTTACACTCTGCCAGGCTTCTCTTCCTTGAGAGCAGGGCTCTCGGAAACACCAGCCTCTCCCCAGGTTCCGTGCAGAAAGCACTGAGATGGGCTGAGGGCAGGAGAGCCAGGGTGGGGGTCAGGCAGTCCAGGCCTCCTGGAGAGTCCCTGTTTACCAACCCTGCACTCTCTGCAGACTGGCAAGGAGCAGCTGGCAGTGGAGGCCAAGGAATTACGCCAGAAGGTCAAGTATCTGCAGGATCAGCTGAGCCCACTCACCCGGCATCGAGAGTACCAGGAAAAGGAGATCCAGCGGCTCAATAAGGTGGGCACTGAGACACGTTTCCACGGGGGAAGGCCCACCCACCCTTCTGCCGGCACCCCCAGTTCAGGAGAGGTGACCCCTTTTCAGTGGGTTAGAGGCCCAGTTCCTGTCTTCCCTGCCCACCACACACCCTGGGTGACCCAGCCCCAATGGGAGTCTGGACTGACTCCTGCCTCCCATGTAGCCTTTGTACATGGTGGCCTCCTCCGAGGGCCTCTATCCCCTGACACTGCCTGGCCTACCCAAGCTTGAATGTCACTTGATCAGCAAAACTATCTCTTTTTGGTGGCCCCATTTTATGGTCCTGGGGTAGCAACAGCTGTTTTCTCACCCTGCTGATGGGTTGTCCTGTTTATGCATACATACACACAAACTTGTTGAAGGCAGTGTAAGAGACCTGTCACTGAGAGTTCCTGATGTCTAGGGACTAAAGTCCAGGGAGGATCCTGTGGACAAGAAAGAATGAGAGGGGGTGGGTGACTAAGGGCACTTTGCCGTTTTGTTGTTTTTTGGTTTTTCGAGACAGGGTTGCTCCTTGTAGCCCTGGCTGTCCTGGAACTCACTCTGTAGACCAGGCTGGTCTTGAACTCAGAGATCTTCCGCCTCTGGCTCCCAGGTGCACCATCATGCCTGGCTCCCCACCCCAGCTTTGTCTGATCTTCAGGGTTGGTTGGTAAAAGAGAAACTAAGTGGAAATTGCAGTCCAGGCTCATGTAACTAGAGACTAGGTGGATTGCTGAGGCTGAGAATCCTGAAGAATCTATCAGACAATGCAGCTTTTCTTGGAGAGCTAGGCTTCTTTCTAGGTCTTGGGTATGAAAAGTTGAGCCAGGCCTGTTCAGAGGTCTTTGTACTTGAAGAGCTCGGGTTAACCTGCGGGTTAAGAGCACGGACAGGCTGGGTTGAAGTCCTTCTGTACTCATTAACATGTGCAGTTTTCCTCAGCAACAGAAACCCTCAGCAGTCTCCATTAGGGTTTCTGTTGCTGTGATAAATCACCATGACCAAAAGCCACTTGGGCGGAAAGAATTTACTTCATTTATAACTTTCAGGTCCCAGTCTGTTACTGAGGGAAGTCAGGGAATCTGGAGGCAAGAACTGAAGCAGGAACCATGGAGGAACACCGCTTACAGCCTTGCTCCTCATGGCTTACTCAGCCTGCTTTAGTATATACCCCAGGACTACCAGCCCAGGGGCGGCCCCACCCACAGTGAGATGAGCCTTCCCCTATCAATCACTAAGCAAGAAAGTACCTCAAAGGCTTTGCCTATAGGCCGGTTTGGTGGGGACAGTTTCTCAATTGAAGTTTCCTGTCCTCAGATGACTCTGGCTTGTGTCAAGTTGATGAAAAACCAACACAGAACACTCAGCCAAGTCACAGTGGGTCTCTGGGCCTCAGTTTTCACATGTGTAAAGTGGGGGTGAGGGCCTAGCCTTTACCCCGTGGGATGACGAAGAGGCTTCAGTGCGGTGGCCCAGGTACAGCCCTGCTGGGCAGGGCTGGTGGAGGATCACTGCTGCTGGGCCTACACTTAGAGTCACTGTGCTATCAGAAAGGCTCTCCAAGAGTGGTCTTCAGAGGGGTCTGACTTCCAGGGAGGCCTGCTGACGACCCTGTCTCTTCTCTCCTGACCCCAGGCCCTGGAGGAGGCCCTCAGCATCCAGGCCTCGCCATCCTCTCCACCTCCAGCTTTTGGGAGCCCAGAAGGGGCTGGGGGCCACCTGAGGAAGCAGGAACTAGTGACACAGAATGAGCTGCTGAAACAGCAGGTGAGGCTCGGAGAGCGGATGCATCCCCGGGAGCCAGCCAGCCTTCCCTGTGGGCCTGGCCATCATGTTTCTCCTTTTTAACACGAAGTCAGTGATCCCTTTGTCCAAATAAAGTCCTGTCTCAGAGTCCCGAGTAAAAGACAGAACGCAGACTGACTTCCTCTAGAGACGTTGGATTTGGGGCTCGAGATGGCCTACTCCAGTCTCCGGTGGCTCCAGCTCTTCCCCGACAGCCCAGCGAGAAGACTGGAGTCCGAGCCTGAGCAGTGCAGCTTCCAGAAGGCTGCCCTGACCCCTCACCTCCCGATCCCCTCCAGGTCAAGATCTTTGAGGAGGACTTCCAGAGGGAACGGAGTGACCGTGAGCGCATGAATGAGGAGAAGGAAGAGCTGAAGAAGCAGGTGGAGAAGCTACAGGCTCAGGTCACTCTGACCAATGTCCAGGTGAGAGCACCGCCCTGGCCTTACGGGGTTCGAGGACCCTGGGGACCTCCTGGACTCCATCCAGCTCTGCTGCCCCCGCTCTCTTTTGACCCCTGGCAGCCCCCTTGTCCTCTGAACTTTGTTCCATGTCTCACTCTGCGGCGTTCTAGCTCTGACTCCCCATCAGTGTTGATGCCTAGAGGAGCAAAGTTAGCGGGAGAATGAGAGGACGCCAGCGGGGAAGCACTTGACTGCCCTCCTGACCTGTGTTCAGGCCACCAGGAGGAGTAGGGGGCCCCACAGCTAACAGCCCAGCTTCTGCTGGGCCCCTTAGTGCCCTTCCTGGAACTTCCCATGCCTGAGTGGTCTCCTGGGCCTCAGCCATCTGCCCTCAGGGTGGTGAGGCGTTGAGCCCACACCTGCCTGTGAACCATCAGGCCTCCCTCTCTTCCTCCAGCTCAAAGCACTCAAAGATGAGGAGAAGGCCAGAGAAACCCTCAAACAGCAGAAGAGGAAAGCGAAGGTGAGCAGCTGGAGGGAATGGGCAGCACGCACTGTCTGACCACCCTCAGGGAGTGGGGTCCCAGGGGGAAGATTGCTGGCATTCTGCTGGTTAAGTGCCAGCCCAGCAGTCCTCATTAACTGTCACTATCAGTCATCCGTGACCAGGTCCCCAGTCCTGCCTGTGTCCCAGCCTCCCTTGCCCTTTGAGAACTAAGATTCCAGCTACAGGGCAACGAGGCCAGGGGCAGATACAAGCCTTTCTTGCAGGCCTCAGGAGAGCGCTACCACGTGGAACCCCACCCTGAGCACCTCTGTGGGGCCTATCCCTATGTCTACCCTCCCATGCCGGCAGCCATGGTGCCCCAGCACGCCTACAAGGACTGGTCCCAGATCCGCTACCCTCCGTCTCCCATGCCCATGGAACACCCGCCCCCACTCCCCAGCTCCCGCCTCTTCGTTCTGGTGAGTCTGTCCCTCCTTCCTGCAGATTCTATCTAGAAAGGAAGGCCAAGTGAGGGGGTGGGAACCTGCTGTCCCGGCGGCGGTTTTTCAGAGACAGGGTGGTTGTGGGCAGGTGCCCAGGCCTGGCCCTGGGCTGCTCTCCCTGGGGTCAAGACTCTGCAGCCCCAGCTGCCCTGGTGTCAAAGGGAGAAGGCCCGGTAGGAGCGCAGAATCGGAAGGACTGCCATCGTGCCCCCAGCTGGGCATCCGAGTTGGCTCTGCACTTCATCCATACCTTCAGCGGAGTCAGGGCTGACATCACCGTGATTCCCTTCTGTCCTCCTCTTAGTTCGGCTCCTCCCCCTCCCCTCCTCTGCAGTCTCTGTAACAGCCCCTTCAGGTGTGCCCGGCCCTCCCCTTGGCAGGTACAGTGGCTCCGTCCGGCCTCTTCTGTCTAGCTTCTCCCCTGTGCACACTTCAGCTGTGGTGGCCATGCTGTGCTTGAGAGGTGGTCAAGCTGGGCTGGCTCGGGCAACCCCAGCACAGCTGAGGAAAGAAACCTGCCCACAAGTTTGAAGCCAGCCTGGACAACACAGTGAGATAGAGGCTAGCCTGGGCTACAGAGTGAGACTCTATCTCTTTTTTTTTTTGTTGTTGTTTTGTTTTTGGTTTTTTGGGACAGGGTTTCTCTGTGTAGCTTTGTGCCTTTCCTGGATCTTGCTCTGTAGACCAGGCTGGCCTCGAACTCACAGAGATCCGCCTGCCTCTGCCTCCCGAGTGCTGGGGTCAAAGGCGTGCACCACCACCACCACCACCACCACCCGGAGAGACTCTATCTCAAAAAAAAAAA